>JABASH010002372.1:0-20478 GCA_019776445.1 Tomocerus maximus
CATTAAAGAAAAGCAGGACTTTGAACAAACTTCTTATGAATTTCATTATTTCGAGATAGCCACACAAATGATTCATTTACCTGCGCATGTTATTCTTGTAAGCATTTGGAATCCTAACTATTATTTTCCTTAACCAATATGAAGTTGTGTAGTGTGTACCATACAGTTAGGATAGGAATGTTGGTTGACCAACTATTCAACTTGCAATGTGCTTAATACATTAATATAGAAGGATTGGTCAGCTAACCCGGAGTGTAAATGTAGAAACTATGTATAGTACAACCTGCTAATGTACAATCAATAGTGCCTAAATAAATACCACAAGTAACTAAGTGCTTTGCGTAGGGAAAAAAGTGTTATAGAGCACAAACAACGTTGTTGACTCTGTACAGTGTAGAATATGAACGTTATCTGGATTGGCTGTGGAATTTTACTGCTCTAGACTGGAGAATAACATGAGCCACTTACTGGTTATCCTTTCAGTTAACAAATAATGATTGGACTGCTCATTTATAGAATGTTTGAATTGAACTAATTATCAATTCCATTTATGTAAAGCAGAGCTGTTCACTTTGTGTCCGAACGAACCGTTATGTAATTGAGGTCAGAAGAGCTGCTGTGAATCAATGCCCGTTCAGCTCTCCCTTTGGTTCCCAGAATACATAAATGGGAAATCTACGCTTTAGAAGCACATCAAAAGGAAAACTGCAATTCCTTTATCTAGATATGTACACATTTGTTGTGGCGGTGATAACATTATTTTTCCTCCTCCATGTGTGCATAGTGCATATTTACACAGTACTACACTTTGGTATATACCTACATCCATTTACTAATACACTGCATTCACATTTTACGTCAGAATGCTTTAAAGGTATGTCGAATAGTATACACTTTGTGGTCCATTCAAAACGTTGTTAATAGGAATCCTTGAAAAGACAATGGAGCATAAATCTATGGAAAAATACATAGCTAGGCACATTGCATGGCCGGAGAAAGTCTATAGATCAACTGAGAAATGTAGCGTCAACACGGAAATGAGGCTAAATGGTAGAAAGAACCAAAGTACACAATGGATTCATGAGTTGAGTAGAAATAATGGCTATTAGTGCGACGAGACCATGCCAAGTCAGTCTCCGTTTACTCAAGGTAAGTTCAATGCATAGAATGGAGGAGGCAGGACAAGGCCAAACCGTAGATAAGACAAGACATGTAATTGATTTTCCTTTAGAAAGTTCACTCTGTTGTTCTTCCACTCAATTTATGTAGCCAGTTGTATATTTTATGTAGGAGGAAGACAAACAGGTATAAAATAAACCTTTCACATGCATACAAGTGAAATGGACACTGTATAGTGTTTGGTATAGAAGTGTCTATCGTATCACATGTGTAGCTAGGCAAATATTATGATGATAGTAGTAGCTGATAGATGAATATGAATGGACATGGTTGAATGAATGTGGTGGAAGTGGAAGGAACTGAAAGGCAGATACCATATTCCTTTATGTACATACATGCATGTAATGATACATGTTCACATGAATGAACTGTTATTTGTTTCACCTAGAAACTCTAATGGTCCTCAGTGTGCATGATATCTCAAAGACAAATGGGAGGAGGAATGGAAATCATTATGGTAAAACGACCTCAGTGAAAGTGAATCTAATCAAATGTGACATGGAACATGTGGCCACCTTGAAAATCACTTATTTGTCAGATAAAGACTACCTATTTGTTATCGACCCTTTTACTCGAAAACCGAAAAGATTCCAAATGCCCGGTTGCACTTCTTCCACAAAGAAACCTAAGCATACCGTCTTTGTGCTCAATTTTCCTCCATTTTTGAATATAGATTTACCAACCTATATATTTGCGCTATACTTTAACATTTCTAGTACCAACTACGCAATTGTTAACTCTATCACAGTGCCCACATCATTTCTAAAGCGGCTAGCAATTTTTAAGTGATCTACAAAACATACGTACGTAAGTAGGGATTTACTCCAAGTTCACAGAGTAAAATTTAGTTTTTACATATACAATTGTTTTCCAGTACAGGAATTTTTTATAATTAGTATATAGGTACTAGAAATTACTACATAAATAAGTAGCAAGCAAGGTTTGGGGTAGCATTTTTGCTCCTAAACAATGAAGGAGCAGTAAAGGTTAGAAATAGTTGATGCAGAAATGTAAGCTAAAAAGTTTTGCTTTTGTGTGAAGTGTGAAAAGGGCAAAAAGTATTGGAAGAGCCGTTAGCAGGAGGAAATAGAAAAACGATGACATGTTCCAAGCTGATGATAAAATTGAAAATGATATTTCGCAAACTGTTTGCAAATAAACAGCTGCACGATAAGATTTATAGACTGTCAAAATGAGTGTCGGTTTTTGCGTTTTTTCGCTCCGTGCCTGGAGAAGATTCTTTGAGCCAAAGGAAAAGAAGGAGAGGCAATAAGTTGAAAGAGAATGGTAGGCTTAATATTGATGTACAACTGTTTGCAGAGCTTAGGATTTGATAAAAGTATATAGAAGAGGCTTCGGAAGTTTGAGTAGTGCTTACTGCTAGGCCCTGTTTGGATTTTTATTCTCTTGAGTAATTTTATAACAAGTATGGTATATTTTGCACACATGGAAAGCCAGAAAAGAGAAAATATGGGTGCTACACATGTTTGCAGAGCATTCGTAACCAACAGGGTTGGCAGGATGAAAACGCTATCCGAAGATGAGTTGATGAATTGCATGCAACGGAAGGATCAGAGGGCGGGGAGTAATCTTTGTGCAATGCTCCTTTTCCCACAAACTTACTTTCCCTCCATCAAATTCCGCTAAATTTTCTGTTGTTGTTCAGACACAGTGCCTAACACAGTTATAGTATACAGTATCTGCAGAAGAGTATAGGGAACATTAGAACCCTGTGTACAGGATACATAGTTGGAAATAGTTTAGGTATGTAAGTGTACCTTCTGTGTGCCATTATTTGCAGGAGAGAGGAAGGCCACATCAAACATAAAGTATTGCCTGTTACGTTGTATGAAAAGCAATATTGGAGTAAATACTAAGTACGTACTAGGGCTACCTGCTTCATTTTCAAGGTCTACTTTCCATTAATAAAATAGAAATGTAGTTGATTGTTGAATTCTGTAGGTTTCATCTGAAACTAATTTATTATACACTTAGGATAGCTGGATATATTATTTGAGCGAACATTAGACTCCTCTCTTCGGAAACGTTAACGCAAAATTGAAGATTGTAGATATAAAGCCATCACATAAGTGCATTAGTAAGAAAAATGTGTGCTTCGAGATCATGGCTCAATATTTGATTACTGAACGTAACGAGCTGAAATTTTTCCAGAATTCATGAGCATGGATGGGAGAAGAAGACATTGGAAGTTACACACAGAAAGATCACAAGTCGACTGACTTTGGTAGGAGATTGTGAGTTGACTGGAGTTATATTAGACACACATGCCGACGTCTGGATAATGACCTCTTGGTAGAACGGGGGGAAGACAGGGCTGATAGGAGAATGTATAGCATGCAAAATAGATATAGGTACCTCTGTTGCAGATACAAGAGTGTACTTAAGGCACGAGAGAGAATGCAGTTTGAAACTGATCTCCCGTTGTCTTTCTTTTGCATAGTTGAAGAAGAAAAGTTTGTTCCATTAGCCAGAGCTTAGTCTAGTCGTAGTTTCGACGGATACAAAGAAAGCAATACAAATAGAAAGAGGGCAAAGCACGAGCAAGAAGTAAAAAATGGATAAACTATTTCACCATAATTTGACTTGATGTAGAGTCTGCTCTTTCACTCTCCTAATGCCTTAATGGTGAAAAGATAGAGAGTCTGCATAGTTTCATTTCTCTTTCCGTATAAACACATGCACACTACTACATCTGTCTGGCCTTGGCCAAGGCAACCATCTCTCTACTCACAATCAGTTTACAAACCATGTGTATCTACTCGGTCTTTCTATACTCCCTTCACAAGTCTCAAGTGGAGAAAAGTCAGTCGGAGTGAAATGAAAGCCTAAGTGAAAGTGAAATGGAGTGGAGAACCCAGCAACTGCAACTCCAAAACCGTTTCACCAAAAGTCTTCGTTAGTCTTCCCAGACCGAATTATTAGACGCCCGATTCTGACGGACTTTCTCTCTCCTACATTACACTAATGAATTAGCTACACACACTTACAGCCCTAAAATACCATTTGTGTAGCAACCTAATTAAATGTGTATAAACTACCCTCAATACTACTCTCATAATTTAATCCTAAACTACGTACATCCATAAATACGCTAACGAACCACATACATGTACAAAATCTGGCTTAGTTGCCATCTTTTATCAACCCTTTCTCTTAATGTACACAGCAACTGTTAGGGGAAAGTAAATCCTCAATCGTAATTACCAATTCCCAAATATGGCTTTTTAATTACCAATCCCTAATACTACACATACACTGGCATACTCAATGAATTATTCAGTTTTCCTTTCACATGACCAAATGGGATAAGAACAATACACAATTACGCGCTCATTCAATGCACTAATTAAAAATAATATTAATGAAGGATTGCAGAATAATGTGGACTGTAGATTAAGGATTAAGCACGTTTTAGTGTTCTAATGCCAACGCGAAGGACATTTAGTGAATGCATGTTTCATGATAATCACAACTGTGGTAATGAGATAAGAATTTTCGAAAGTCTGTTACAAATTAGTGCTATGATAAATTAATGTATTATTTCATGGTGAGAGTAATTTTAGCCAATTTTATGGATATTATAATTTTCAAACTTTATGGTTGAGGTTTAATAGGTAACATTTTTTTGCACTTCCCAACTATTAATATTTAATTACAATTGCAGATGTTCTGGCTTCACGAAGTTAAGAATCGTTATAATCTGCAGTGCAGTGTGCAAAAATCCAACTTTTGAAAGTTTAATGTTTAAATAATATGCTTGGTGTACTTATGCTGATGTTGATCTGTATTAAGTAGCACGCGTTTTATCAGGGATAGAGTGGTAGACAGCAAATGGTAAATGTATGTTGAAATGAGAAGAGAAATGTTGAGTTATTTGAAGAGTGATAGGAGTGAATAGCGACTGTTTAACTTGAACTGGATCATGTTTTGGTGAATAGTTCCTGAAAGGATGTTAACCTAAAAAGAACATTGGGTCGACCACCTCCTTTCCTCAGCTGGCATTCTCGGTTTTCAATTTCAATTGATAAAGTTAACCTAGTGTAGCTACAACTGATATGTACCTATGTCTGTACTTTGACCGAGTGCATGGCAAGTACTGTAGCGTAGAATTTCGTGGAAAGAAAAATAAAGTAGGAAAGTAAAATAAATAAAAGGAAACTAAGAGACAAGGATCTGAAGTCTGAGATCTCAAGTCGGGTTTAGTTTTTGTGGTCTGTGGTTTTGTATGCAAAGGATTGTACATGGTAGAACTAGTTTTGGAATGCATTGTATTATTGTGCGGTATGATAAATAAATGAGTATAGGTATACATGGTATGTACTTAGCATTGTGATTTAACCAAATATTGTAATTCTGTATGGTGACATGAGGGGAAGGGAATTCAAAGGAAAAAAATAATGGAAAGAAAGAATAAATCGCTATTTTTATATTGAAAGTGTATTTTTGAGAGTGTGGTATGATAATATAGAGGTAGGGATGAAAATTGTTTTGTAAAAGTCACCTTTTGTCGAGTTAAGGAAGACGATAAAGAGAAACGTCGGGTTTTCATCTTTCCATCAGCGCTTGGCATTTGTGCCATAAAGAATTCATCTCATTGAAGGAATAAACTGGAGTGAGAGAGAAAGGTCTGATTGTGGGTACTTTATGTGAAGTTATGTTACTGCAAACGTTACGTAGCGTAGCTATTGAATTGTATTACATTTATTATTAGAGTCAAAGCATGTGAGGTGGTGGAGACGTAAAATAACTAGGGATACAATGCAGCTAGGTAGATATTTCTTTGGTTTCTTCAGTAGATTTGGGATATCCTGTCCGTACTCACTCTGTTACTCACCCACTCAATCTTTTCATTCTTTCTGGTAAATTGATGAAAGACGATATTTTATTTACCCAGACCCTCTGCTGGAATTTGGCGAGATTTGAATTCCCCTTTATGAGCAAAGCAAAGCAAAATCAGATTTTGGTTGGGACGGAATTGAAATAAAATAAAAGAACATGTATGAAATGTAGAGCACTTCACATAGGTTGCTCAGCCTCAGAGATGAAATACGGAAATGTAAAAACGTTCCTACGTTACCAAAGGAAATCTCATCACAATCAACTTAAAGTAGAGAAAACTAAAGCAAAGAGCAGAGATATGAGCATAGCGGAACATTACATCCGAAAAGAGCAATCGTCTCCTATTTACTTACTTACACATACTTCGCCCAAGGTATATAGTTCTGTAATGTAAAAGTCAAAAGTAAAATAAGGAGAATCCCCGCACAGATTGCCATTGCTCTACGTACGGAACCGAACTGTGTAATCTCAGTCAGCTTTGTGTCCTAAGCAAACCATTTTGCACTCAAATGAAATCTCCTAGCTTTTACTATCTTTTCTTCAGAGTTGACTTTTCCTTAAGTTTGCATGGAATTCCCTTATTAGACTTCTCATCTCAACTCTAAACTCAAACTCAACTTAAAATTAGATATTAGAAATGATTTTTAATTAATGAGTCCAATTTACTACGTCCGCAGTTCCTTCCAACCCTTTCTTCCTCCATCACCGTTCTACTTATTTAGGTATCCTACTTTCACTCCTAACTGTATCTTTATAATATCTAACTTTACCATCCATTAGGGCTATATAATGCTTGCCGTATGTTGCGTAGCCCCACTAAAATTGAAATAAGGCAAAGACAGTCAGAGCGGAACTCAACTTTTAAGGAGAAAAGTGAATCTCGTGAATAATTTCCTTTTCCTCCACTTTCCTATTAGAGACTTGCGACAGCACAAAGACACTACGCAGAATACAGGCATGGAAATCACTCGTCATCATGAACTCAAATCTACGACCGGAAACTAAAAGACCTAAAGAATCCTCTCTCGCTCTTCCATCTCTCTACGCACTGAGCTAAATCACGGAAACAACTTATGTTTCTTCATTCCAGTCTTGGGCTTAGCTCTTTATTGGCATTTTGTGGCTCTTTGTCCGCATATATTTCTTCTTTGATCACTTAATTGACTCTAACTTACGTAAATATCTTTGTCATCACGGATCAGACATGCACACATAATATGTAGCTCCAAACTCTTAAGACAATTCCAAACAACATTTTTAGATTTCTTCTACATACATAGAATCAAATACACTCGACTCCCGTTTGACTTCCACCTGATATTATGTACTGTACTATTTGTTCAGTTCTGTTTAATGCTTATATATTGTTAAGTAACGAAAATTATTCATATTAAAAATTATTTCCGGGTTATATTGCCATAATATGTGGGCATGCTAATAAGAGGCATAGAAAAGAACTTTGACCCTACACTTGTATTCGTTAAGGTGTTGTCTCTGAATCTCTGTAATATTAAGAGGAAAATGCTACAATGAAGGTATTTGTTGAACTACATGTCACACAGTAACTATAAACTGGAATNGTTAAGGTTGTTGAACTACATGTCACACAGTAACTATAAACTGGAATTGACAGTCATACATTACATTAGTTTCATTATAATTGCTGATACATTTAATATAGATTTGAATTTTTAAATCGTAAATTATATCAGATATTGAGTGGTAGTCTTTATCTGTTGTTTTAATCTTACTTAACCTGTGATAACCTTTGTCTGGCATCATTTAGATTACACGTGGTAAGTTTGAGTTAATTGGTCGAGAGAGACTTAAATAGAGTTGAAGTAATGCGTAAGTTGAGAATGTGTGTAAGTCTAAGGGTGGGACATAAAAGGAAAGGTTGAGTGTAGTCACCCGAGTCTAAATACTCAGAATGTGCCAAGTGAAGTCAACGGGAGTGTTACTAGTTGTCTGTATTTGTCATTTTCTCTGTGTGAAAGGAAATGTTGTGAAATTAGACACAGACATATGAGACTAGACACTAAATAGGACAGAACAAGATCACACTTTAGCTGGCAGCACAACATTCTGCTTTCTCTACTAATACTTACGTTACTTCGTTACTAGTAGCTATAGACCAAAGTAATAGGCAGTTGCACTTGGCAAGTCCTTGAAGACGTTATTACATCTATACACACCCTGCATATACATTTATAGTGTACACAAACAGTTTTATATGTCTAGGTCATGGCATTCTCAAATGCATGTAGTGTGTCCAATATACTACAAGTATATATAAGTTTACTCGAGGTAGAGAATTCTAAGCCTGCCTTGACCATCCTATCAAGTTGCAAGGATTTTTCCTTCCAGCTCCCTTCCAGGACATTACATAGTTTATTATAAAAGTAGCCTTATAGTCAGTCACTTCTACACTTCCACTACTACTTCAGGAGATTGCAATGCTTCTGATATTTTCTTTTGCCGTACGATACTCCCATACAAAATCGTCTCATCTGTAAAGGTCTCACTAGGGAAGCAACAACCCGGCAGATAGTAGTATCGATGCACAACTTTGAGTTCAAAATGTGCACGTACTTTATACGAGTGGAAATCTACAATGAAAAAAAGCAAAATCGAGGAAAAAAGTCTGTTTAGTAAAAAGCAAAAGCGTTGCATCAATAACAGGACGAAATTCAAGCTAAGAGATTCCCAAGAGACTTGGAGTTGACCAAAGCAAAGGTCCGTTTCTCGGTGTATCTATACGTTATACTTAAGGACAACTGCTCACTATATGAATACATAGACACAAGTACTAAAGCACATAAGTGGGGAATACACTTTTTGAATGCATGGATGAAACAAGTCCCACGATTCACGGATAGAAAAAATTCTACTTGGGAAATGCTCTCAGGAGGAGCATTTTAAACATTTCATCGGGAATTTTCTTGATGGCCTAACTTGATATGGCATCTTTCATTGTGTTTCCAGCTTACGTTTCCTATCTATTTACTGCAACTGTCTCTATGTACAATAAATGCATCAATTCAAATTGGAAATTTTGCTTTTGTTTGGTCAGGCAGATGCATTTGAGAGAAACGTGTATTCTTTTATGAGAATCGTACAAGTGCAAGGTTATCTGTGCAGTAGTCGTCCTAAGATAATAGTGCACAGAGACAAAACTATTCTTTGCAATAAAAAGAAAAGTGTCTAGTAAAAATGTCAACGTGCTATGTTTATACTACTGCAAGTGTTGAGAGGATAGATTTCTAGGATACATTATGGTATATCGTACTCACCACGAACACACATATAGTTAATAGTGATACGTTGCGTAGGCGTGATTGTATATAGGACTCTTTCAGAGATGGACTGCACAGCAAAAACGATGAAGAGGCAGAGGGTCAGTTTGTTTACCCAAGGACTACTCTCTCTTCGCTAATGAAATTGCGGGGGAATTTCATTTAGTGGGAGAAGACAACGCGTTTCTGTGCTACTTATGTGCAATTGCCGATATTTCTCAAGTAGACTGTCAGTCAGTGTGTGTTTCAGCACAATAACATCCTACTCTTCCCTTCCTTCGGCTACAATTTTCTCCACTGCAACTAACGATAGCATAGCAATAAATGATTCTGTCAGTACTGTTGCCTTCTACTTATGCTACATCACTAGATTCCCTTGAATATACACAGAAAAAAGCAAATCATGCAACGAGGCTATGTAGCATTTTCACTTTGGAATGAATCTTTTTCAACGTGGCTCAATCAGGAGTGTCAAGTCAATCTTAGACTGCTAGGATTTTGTCACAGACTTTGGTCCTATATTCACCTGTGTACAACTAAAAACGTAATTAAATACATTGAATTTATTCACCATGTCGATTTGTAGCCTTAAAATTAAAACATTGAATCCTTGTGATTGCTTTTCAAAAAATTACGTAATTTTGTAAGGTAATGTTTACAGATATCGCCTTGTTTAAGTCCTGGTCGAATATGAAATTCTTGTCATACATGAAATACTTTTTCGGCTTCAGGGACACATTACGGAGTGGCAATGAAAGCCTTGAACTCTTTCTGTCCTTGTGGCAGAGGATTCTATTGCTGAAAGTTGCATTGAGATGGTTTCCTGGTAGATTAGAAATGTTCGGTGTGAGTTGATGTGGTATGATGTGTGAGGTGCGAGCTAAATAAATATAAGATAATAGGAAGACGCAAGGTTTAGAGTGTTCTCTCCTAATGCATTCACCTCACATCTGGAATGGACACGAAATCTGCAGACCTTTTGACTCTTTCTCTCAATTGACTGATTCCACTAGAGATTCCACTGAAATGCATAGGATGAGAAAGTACTCAACTACTTACTTAGCCACCTATGCCATTTATTCTTAAAGCCAACCAATTGATTGCAGGTCTCCACTTACTCATTTACGCAGAATGGTTAACCCACTCCCAGAAGTCTTACCACATCACACACTATACTATTTACTTTGACTACAAATTGGAGAAACGATGTATTACTCGGTTAGTATTTATAGCTTCAGCTTTCTAAGTATATTTGAACTTTAATTCGAACTGTTACTGAAGGTACATTACCAACACAAACATAACCTTACGCAGCTCTCTCTACTATTCAATTTCTTTCTACTTACTATCTTCTACAGAAATATTTGGATAGCACAATTTGTCTACGGTGTATGCAGTATATGTATTTTATCCTTTTGAACTCCTGACTATAGTGTATTTGGGCAATTTAGTATATAGATGTACTGGAAGTACTTATTTCTATTTGTTTGCGTCTGGTTGAGGAATGCGCGAGTATTTCTGTGTAAACTTTTTTATTTGAGTGAACTCCACACATGTGTCGGTATTGTCGATCGGGATTGTTGGTTTACATGGAAGTAGCTTTACCTATATGCATTATTAAGTTGACTTGGCTCAATCTATTTCATTTTGCCATAGCCAAGGAATCTAACAACACACGTATGTAGATGTGTGTACGCATCTAGAAAATCTAAACCCCAATTCGCACTCCAGCTCTTGCCAGCATGATTCTTTTGCAATAGACACACTTATAGGACAACCCTTGTCGATTTTCTCGAAAAGTCTAGCCAAGAAGCATGTAAACTGACTACAGAGCGACTGTGAGTGAACTATCGTAACTGAACAGCATGCAAGATGCAATGCAATCTAAATAATCAATGCCATGCCATGCCATGATGTACAGTGAGTTTCAAAAAATATCTTTCCCTGTGTGTCTGTAGGTATATGCATGTTGGGAGGGAACAGAATAACAACTGACATATATATTACTGTATTTACTCGGTTATATTCTATGCCAAAAGTATATAGGAGACCCGCAGGAGCAGAGCAAACATCAATTCACCTCGGATTTATTTTGGTTGGAATTCGAATTACAATTGGTAAAAGTCACTCTGTTCGCCACCTTCCCACTTTCTCTCACTGACTCCAGCAACGATTCTCATTTATCCAACTCTCTACCATCCACTCTGCTCCACTGCATCTTTTTCTTCTTCACATGCCACTCTCACAGTATGTACACACTAGACTGCAACATTATCGCCAAGATGCAATTCAAACTACATCCTATTATCTATCGTCCCTTAGACATTTGCATTTTGCCTTCCATCTGTCTCCATACTTCTTCCCTGCACTTAGTATTTTCCAGAAACATTTCTGAAGTACATACAACCTAAGAAACAAGGCCAGTTTTGAAAAATATATGCTGTATGTAGTGATCAGTGCATGGCCATTTCAGTTTTACTAATTTTGTATTAACAGAAGTACATACAGAGCGAATCATCACTCTTATGATGATTTCCAGCAATACTTCTTACAAAATATGACATCATTTAACAAACTCCTTATACGTATTTTATCACAACACTATATGTTATAAGTTCGGGCTGGTGAAAGAACGATAGATATTTCGATCAATAAAATGCAGAACTTTGAACTGCATTTACATGTATAGTATCTATAGTTTGTTTGGGAGTATGTCATTAAGATAGCCAATGCTGGCATGTTTTGTCAACTTATCATAATGAGCTTATCAATTTAGTGTGGGAATATAAATTTTTATTGTAATACTAGTAATACCTGGTTTTGCCATTGGGAAAAATGTTTTTGACCGATAAAGGAGATGTTATCAATTGTTTCGCTTGTCTTATAATATGAAGTGTGAGTTGGCACGCGGAGATCAGCCCCCAAATAAATAAAGAAACTATGCATTGGGTTTATTAGGGTTATTTTGGTTGCCAGAATTGTTGTGCAGAAATAGAGTGGAGGAGGCACTTATTTTAAGGTAGTCTTTTGTTTGGGGAGCATATGCTGTGCACTTAGTCCGATAAGAACAGGAAGTAGCAATTCTCATACTTTCGTTAAGTTTAGACACCTTCATCTGCATACATACCACTTAAATACATCTTTGTTAAACAGAAAATATATGGAAGGGAAAAGCTTGGCGATTTGTTTGCTACATTATATGGTAGATAAAGTATAGTTAGGTATACATAATTTTATAAATATGTGGTAGGCATATAGAGGATGGTTCTAAATGTAGGCGCTATAAAGAGGCTCGTTAGTTATGTTATATTGTATACATTAAAGTGTGAAAATGCATTTGAGTTAAAGTGAGAGTGTTGGAGGAAAGCCCGGCTTCACGGCTTTCCTACACCTCGTATTTCATTTTAAGGTGTCACATAAAGAAAAAAGTAGTTTACGACTCGTAGGCTGCATCAGCAACTAGATCAGACCAAACTTGGACGAAAAAACATTCTCTGTATGTGTGCTAGTATTTATATGTGTGTATCTGTTCCGTAATGTGAACATGAGCATAAACGGGCTCTTTAAATTACCCCAGTTAGCCACAGAGGAACATTAAAGACGATTAGCGATATACACAGCAGTTTGGCCCTCTTTCTTTCCCCGACTAAATCCAACCTTTCTTCTCCCTCTCTCTACTACGTAATGAAATGTAACACAAAAACAAAAGTGCTGCAGAATATATGAGTTACTTAACTTTCTCTATTCCCCTATTAAAAGTCCACTGACGGAGTGGGGATGTCTACTCTAATAACACAATTACAAGTACAAAGACCGGCCAAAGTCTGTTTTCACCACACTTATACCAGTAAACTTGTATATTGTGTAATTATTATACATAATATATATACCTTTCCCCGAAAAACTTGTGCCTAAGAGATAAGTCACCATTACATACTATGGCATCCTTGCATATGGTTTTCATTCCACTTTTTCCTCTCTTCCCTACCAAAAGTCTAAGTCCACTTTTTTCCCAATCTAATCTAGATACGGCTTGGCTTATTATGGCTTATAGTATCTCCGCTCAACACAACAAAAGATGTTGTCTTCCTAGTCTATAGCTACAGTGCTCAAATTGGGAAACTTGAAACTCAACAAGAGGGAACAATACAGTCAAAAGCCTATTCAAGTGGAGAATCACGAAAACAGGAAACACAAAGAGCTTTACATACAAAGTGCAGACACATAAAACAAAAACATACCTGTACCCTATTGCCATATTATATGACCAGCAATTCCAAAAGTAGCTAAATATTTATGTTGATACTAAATTGGCAACTTTTATAGTTTCTGAGCTCAATTGAAACTTAATTTTAAGAATTTATCATCAAAACTAGTTCGGAAGAATCTGACGTAGGTACTGTGTTCTATGTATCTGGATATTTGAAGAGTAAAAGTTTAAGAGAACTCGGAAAACAATTTGATTGGATTTTGACAATTTCTTTTACGAAACATTTAAAATTTTCGACTATTTTTTTTAAAACTATTGGCTTGTTTACTTTTTGCCTTCATGCAGTCCTACTAGCTTATAAAAAACGTCGGATTGTTTTTGAAAATGTGTCAAAGTTTGTTTTTAATTTACACTTATGCAGCTTAAGTAATAGGCTCTTTGAATAAGAATGATCAATGAAGTCAGCACGAAGGATTTAATTGCTACTAGAGTGTTTTGGTTTGAAATTGATGCAGTGCAGTAAGAGGATGTACTCATAATTTTTGCGTATCTTTTGGCTGGAGGATTTGGTAGTGAGTTATTTAGTAACAGGTTGTGTAGGGTATCTGTAACACATGATGTGAGGAGATGGGGACACAATGGAGTATAAAGGGTGATATAGTGGGGCTTTAGTATAAATTGGTGTTTGGAAGGGACTATGCAGACAAATTATAGTCAGAGAGTAGAAGGGAGGCAGAGCAATATCACTGATCTATGAACCTCTTTGTTGTATCTTCCTCTTTCGCATTCATCATCATCACATTTTCCTTGCAATTCCCCAACGGCTTTCTTCTCCTGTTTCTGCTTCAATTTATTTTCGCATGTAGATCCAAAATTGCGTGTTTGCCAACCAAACAACTTCTTCTAGCATATTCCTACAGCTTTAACTTTATGTACTCCTCTCATCATTGCCTCCACTAGACGATAACATATCGTGAATGAAGTGGGACATACACTACACAAACAAACTTGAATTTCAAATTCCGCATATCCTTTAGCCTTTTCTTCCAACCTAACTAACTACAATCGTCATACTTAATGCTCCAAGTATAAGGCATCTTTGTACTATACTAACTTTTTATCAGTCCCTTTTGTCAATACTGAAGAATTTATGCACGATAAAATGTATTTCAATGTACAAGCAAGATTTTGCGCAGTTTTCTATAAAAATATTTCTCTTGACTTATTTCCTCTTCGGGATTTCTTCCAACATGTAAATCAAGAATCCAACAGTGCTATTATTATTCTCTGACATTTTAAAGAGATGCTTTGCTCTACTCTGATTTTCAGTCGAACATTTTTCTTGTTGGGAGTATTTTTACATCTTTTCACTTTCAATCCTGCTACTCATCAATATAGCTTATGAAAAATGAATCGAGCTAGAAACCCTTATCAGTCAATATTCAATTTACCTATTATAAGTATATATCATTAAAATTAAATATTTCACAAATAGATGTAAGGGCCATGGCCATAAACGTCTGAAATAAATATACCTACCTACCTACCTAGAAACCCTTATCTTGAATACAGCAATTTTATATCCATTGTTCAGATATTTAGAATTGCAAGGGACAACTTTCACACTTGTACTTCAATTGTCATTGCTCCAAAATGGATTACAATTCCCTAATTAACTATGTACATTTAAGAATTACCAGTACATAATCAACATGAAAACTATACAGTGTGTTCACCGTATTTATACTAAGTGCAGTTGGAAGAAAACAAGACATTTTTCAACTTTTGACTCAACGAATGACATAGATGCATATTTAGTACGCTTTAAATAAAAACTTTGCAGTCGAAGTCACTTTTGCAAGGTAACTGACACAACTTTTGGGAAAGTTTTTCATAGTAAACCTAGGAAAACTACTGTAAAGTTTCTGTTTTACACCAATAGTCACCCTATGCACATTTCCATAATTTTATGGCCTGAACTTTTTACTTTTTGTGCCCTCACCTAATGATACATAGTACGTCAAAGTATATTTAGTTTAGTGGGTAAAGATTATGCATATTGTAAGTACATATGCGTGGTCTAATATCTAAAAATGTATTTACTTTACTATTTACAACATAATAACTAGCGATAACACTTATTATTATATTTTATTTGGTACCAGAAAAGTTTCTACTGTATAAGAGTGGTAGATAAAGAATAATCAGGTAGCCATGATCAAGGATATGCATTTACATAAAAAGTGAAAAGAATTGTGTCCATCAATAAAAATCGTCTTTATCTATGAACAAGATCGCCTATGGGTTCTAGAATGCACACGCATTTTAACCTTGCCAAAAAACCCCGGAAAACACCGAAATATTTGTATGGAAGACAAAATTATATAATTTTTCAAGAAACTATATTTATTTGGTTATAATACATTACACACAGTCCGATTGACTAACGTACATGATTTACCTCAGTACTGCGATGAACTGAATGGATTGAAAAAGTCGTTTCCAATGTTTATCCTATATATTCACGGAGCGTATATTGGTTGAATTCCAAAAAATGCAGAGGATCCTACCGACAAAATAATTCCTTTTGCAGTCAACACATTTCATCTTTGGCAGACAGCAGATTTCCTGTAACGTAACGCCAAGACAAATCCGTTGAAATCAAAATCCAATATAAATAGAAAGGAAATATCTGAGCGTTTCTCATGGAGCGGGGATATTTTATTTGAGGAAACTTTGAGACTCATTCACTGTCTATTTCCAAACTGCATCCTTTCTGAGTTGCTTTGTATTGTGTATATAGGTGGGTGTGCATTGTGTATCATGTAAGGGAAGAACACATAAACCAAACAGTATATGAACCGTACGGTAGTTATTTTTTACTGTTTTTAGTTCATATCTACATATGGCCATACCCATGGACATATATAGAGTTTTAATATAGAGTAATTCTATACTTTTGCATATAAAATGTGAAGCTCCCTGTTCATTGAAAGTACTTTGGCATCTCTGCTCCCCTACTCAATTTTTACTTAAAAAAGTTAAGTCCGCTACCGGAACAGTCTGTTGTTGACGATGTTGTGTTGGTCTTTATTGTCGTTTTACTTCATCGTACCGACTTACTCTAAGTATTCCTAAGAAGATTATAGTTTTCTAAGTTTAAATTTATTTGTACTTGGAAAACAAGAGAGTATGTCGGAGTTCTATGCACTTATAAATTATATATCATTGTGTTTGCAATTCTCCGACAAAACATCCTGCTCCTTTCACAACCTTTGTCTATTGTAATCTGGATTTTTCTACCACTAATAAAATAAAGCTTTTCACATCGAATGAGCTTTTACTTGTTACATTATGCAAACTACATTCTGGGTTGGTTTAATTATTTTGCATTATTATTTTGCGTTAAATATTATTGAGAATTTATTAGTTCAGAAGATACGCCTACACTTCAAAGTGTGCAAGCGCTACTTTCTTAAAGCAGGCAGTTTGAATTCAAAAGCTTCTCTCTGCAATATATTTTGTCATTGATCTAATAATAAATGAAGATGATATAACGTAGTAAATGTAAATCGCCCATAAGGAACCGGGACATACTAGTTATCCCAGTCACCAGCTGTGCAAAATTCGGGAAAACAGACTTGGAGACGATAGAAACAAACAAGGAAAACAATAGTGTCTACCAGACTGACTAGACTATGAATATTAATGTAATTGAGGGAAGGTAGGGCATAGAATAATAGTACGAGAGAAGAGCATTCAATTCTCTCGAAATAATTCACTAAGAGAAATCTCTACTGAGTTATTATTACAAGCGTTGATAGCATGTATGTACTTAGAACTCATCTTTGTTCCATGAATTACAAAGATCTCAGCCGCAAATCGTGGGACGCTGATGTGTAAACATCTTATTGTTAGTCACAGCATTTCATTCTCGTTTCTAATGTTTAAACTTGTCTTATTTATCTCAGCCTTGGTAATTTCACCCTTTATCTTAATTGCCCTAAATACTTTAATAAGTTTGTTTTATTGCGTGCCCATCATTTCCATACTCTTGTTGTGTAATTTTAATTTATCTAATGCATATTTGCAAGTTTTATGCAAATTATCAAAGCTAGAACTAATCTTACCATACAAATTCTGAGCAATCTCTTAGATAAATATTGTTTTAAGAGGTATACTCTGTGTTACACAATATTATCAGCACTTTTGTTTCAGAATAATACGTTTCCATTATTTGACTATCAGACAACTTCAGGGAGAATTAGTTGTAATCTTTTCTTAGAAAATAGAATGCACCCGAATTTGGTCAGATGCAAGCATGAAGTACCGAATCTTCAAACAAAACGATTAATGTTGGGAAAAGTTTTCAAATTCAAACTCCCAGAACAAAGAACCTTCAAAGAATTCCGGTAATAGTAAATAATCAGTAATTAAAATGGAGTTTGGAGCATGAGCATTATAAGAAAAGCCATTTCTTCCTTCTATACATACGGACTAAGTATCTAAGATATTTATTGCTTCTATCTGCAAGGTACATTTGATTGCAACTGAATTGTAGACAAGTTAGATTTCCCTTCGACCAAACAACTTTTTTCTAGTTTCTTTCCTACAATAAATTTTCTATTTCGGGAACAAGGGAGGATCCCAGATCTCCCTAATTCCTCGGAGCTTAAATGTCTACTATTTCAATACTACTGTTACTAGCACTACTCTCTGCACACACACACATCTTAATTTGTTGTTCAAGTGATGAAATGAGAACAAGGAGGGATAAAAGTTGCAATTTATTAGCTTCATAATGGCCAATATAAAACACACCAACTTGGGATGCTATTTACTTGCCTATCTGTACCCATATCAGAATTAAGATAATTGTAATTTAATGGGAAATTATTGTCATTTGGCATTCTGAGACTGATTTTGACTGAATAAATTACAAACTATTCATTTCATACAGGAAATGCATAATTCAACTTACCAAAGCAGATGCTATTAAAATTTGAGACAAAGAAAATATCATTATTATTATAATACTAGGTAATTGTCAAATCTAAGACCAAAACATTTTACACCTTACTCTCTAATTACCGACTACCTAGATTAACTTGATTTCTAAATGAAATTGATGTCACATTCTGTATTACATTCTCTGTTTGGCCATTCCAAAAGTGATAATTTGTTAAGAATTGTCCTCCCATTGTCATGTATCTGATTTTTTAGCGTGAAAACTGAAAGCAGTCAAATGCATTCTATCCATGAGGAGCAATCGTGTCGAACTTAGGATAACAGATCGGTGAGAGTAAGGAGAAGTAGAGGAGCCGTGCCTCTTGTTTCTCCTCTCACTCACTTTCAATGATCTTAACTTGAGACTTGAGCCTTGAAGGATTTCCCTATATAA
Organism: Tomocerus maximus; assembly: GCA_019776445.1. Taxonomy (NCBI): domain Eukaryota; kingdom Metazoa; phylum Arthropoda; class Collembola; order Entomobryomorpha; family Tomoceridae; genus Tomocerus; species Tomocerus maximus. The sequence continues at coordinate 18,947 of JABASH010002372.1, forward strand.
GTGGAAAGTATAGAGCTAGTATTTGTATATCTGTCTGGGGAAGAAAGGATTTCCAGTGATTCTCAAGTTTCCATATATTTAAAAGAAGTCTGGTGGGTGAGAGGGAAGCCCGGGCTTTTGTGTTCTAGTATGTGGGATATAATTCGGTATGCACGTATCCGTGTGGGATCTGTCGATAAGTATATGTAGGAGTGTTTTGGAAAGGTATGGGTTTGGTAAAACCGCCATAAATTTTTTAACACTTCAATAATGTTCAGGATCAGTGGTGGAGACTCATAAAATGTGAGACACCGAAGGAGAGAAAGAGGATGGCTAACTTTAGCGAATGGAGTGAGAAGGTAGAGGGACACTCTTCACATATAGTATTATATTAGTTCCTAGTAGTTTGCTTATTCTGATAGTGTAATAAACGCATATTATCCTCACATGCATACCACAAAAGTACATACAGATGTGGAGAGCTACTTAAGAAATACTTGTATTAAAACACACTTTTTATAAGGGTGATAAGAGCCAAGTTCCCCTATAGTACTTTTACTATATGCACTGGAGGAGTCTTCCTTAGAATTAAAGTCCAGCGACAGAGTGTCCCACGGTTTCCAATCCTAAGTGCTAACATGTAAGTGTTCCTTGAAAAAACCTGGAGCGAGAGAGTACGTAAAAGCATCATAATATCAGCGGATAGTGGCTTTAGAAGAGCAAATACAAAAGTAAGTTAAGTTTACTGCGTACGAAGCCCACCTTCGCTCTTCCACACAGAGATCCTATTTAGAGTACCTAACTCAAGTATCGTACTCAGCTGTGCTCCTATGTACTTTCGTCCACCATTTACCGGAACACAAGCCAGCATAGCCCATACACACATTAACCAGCGAAAACGACTCCCCAAATTGCCTCTTGATTCAGGTCGTGGCAACTTGCCACTGATCACCGTTTATACGATTTTATCAAATGGAGCTTTCCCGATGATCTAATGAACATCACAAAATACTTCCATTTCCTCGAGACCTAAAATAGCCTTCTTTTAACATTTGCCCTCCATATACAGTCAACTTTTACACACTTTTATTTTAGTCAAATTGAGTCAACCTGTAGTGAAAACTACCGTCATAAAAAACTCTATGCACTCTGTGATTTACTACTTCATCTGTCATTATTAGCTAGGTGCGTCGTTTAGTCTTAGTGATCAAAAGAAAATACTGTGTGGTTAAAGTAGTTGACATAGTACTTTCACTTTCCCTATGCTAAATCCATATAAAACTTTCACCGCTACTTTCGCCAGAATTTTAAGCAACTGGAACGAAATTTTAGTGCGGTGAAAGTTACGAAAATTTTCATAGCGAGTTAGAGAAAAAGAGAAAGTGTTATGGCAAATGGCAGTCTACTTTTTTGCATCGTACTGTTTCATAATTCAAACGGGAAATTTACTTCGCAGCTAGATTATAGTCTCAGGAGGTGAATTAGAAGAGGAAATGAAAAAAGTGTGTAAAATGCTCATTTCAAGTGTTCAATCTAACCCGAAAATCACAATT
>JABASH010002373.1:0-20472 GCA_019776445.1 Tomocerus maximus
AGAGTTTTTGCTGCTGGAAAAAGTTTATACGCTGAGACTGAAGTAATGGTATGAGGAAGGGAATATTGAAGAACATAGCCGGTTATTGTGGAGTTGGTGATGATACAGAGGCGATATGCCATGGTAGTAGAAGCCGAAGTCTGTGTGACTCTATTGCATTCTATTATTTCCTCAGCATGTAAACGAAGCATTGAAGAGTAGAGGCAGCAAGAAAGCTAGCATTGAGCGTCTGTAGTGTGCAGGGTATAGGATGAGAAGAAGAAGGTAATGTTTAAGGGCTGCGCAGTCGAGTTGGGTTGATTTCATCGAATCTCTCGTTCAGTTCACTCAGTCAGCTCAGCCGACCACACCAACTCAGCGTTTGCTCTTGTGGCCCATTGCATCACATTGCATTGGTCCACAAACATAAGAGGATAGCTCCTCTGAATTGAAACTGAAGCGTATACTAGGAGATTGGTTAACTGAAAATAATAGAAGGATCCCATTATATAAAGTGACCGAAGAGCTAGGTCATAGTACCTGCTACCTTGACGAGGATACTATAGCATCTGTAACTGCTGTATACAACTATTAGCAACTAACGTAGCATAAAATAATCGAAAGCTCTACAGATTACTATACAATAACTAAAGGGAAATTAATCCAAAGGAAAACCAATTCTTTAGTGAATTCGTTGTGTTGTGTTGGAAAGAAAAAGCAAAGCGAGCCAAAGGAAACTAGAATATATACTTGTAGAGAGTGATGTTAAGTGAAGGAAAACGTAGCGTGAGTGAGTAAACTGCCTTGCTTAACCCGGGCTCGGCTGTCCTGTCCAACTTGAGAATCGTAGAAATCCAAGCCAAGTTTCTCGACATGGTACGTACATACACGATCTTTTTCTTTCTTTAGGTTCAGAACACGTCGGCCGGCTCCAAGCCACATTGAAGCCAAACGAGACGAGACGAGCCAGACCAGAGGCAGATCACTTCACTTCAGTCAACCTCAACCCGTTCAGTTGTGAAGGGAGGCTAGTCGCAGTCTCAGTCAGTTGGATAGACAGAAGTGAGTCAGACAGATAGTAATACGAACTACCTCCTTCTCCTACTGCATAGAGAGTGGAACTGTGCTACAGATAAAAGAACCAATTTCACTTGACTGACTACTTTACCCCAATCCTGCAAGAACAGAAAACATCCGACACGAGAAATCAACTTGAGAAAACTAAACTAGTGTCTATCAAGACTTTCTCCGTCAAGATCACATAAATAACTTCTTGGCACAATTTCGCAGTTTTCACTTTCATCTTACGCAAACACAAATACCTACAGAGAGTGTCAGTCAAATCCGAAAACAATATCATAAATATTCTACTACGGACTTTCACTCTGCGCCTCACCCTTATTTCATTTTGCATCTGGGTGTTATCTTCTTCATCCAGAGGAATTAGGCAGATTATTAGAAAAGCCTTCCGAGGATTACTCTTCAATAATCACACCGTTCTTTAGCCTCGTAAAAACTATAACACTTGCTAAGAAAGTTACTGTGTCACTTTTCACTCTATGACTACACTCTATTGAGTACAGCTACTAAAGCACTACTAATATCATTACTTAGTGTTAATTGATTTTCAATATAATTGTAAAACTTGGTACTACGCTCTGCTGATTGTGAGTTGTGTCCCATTTACTTAAGAAAGTATTCAGCAGTTTCTGCTCTGGATATTACAGAATAATATACATTCTAGCCATCCTTACTAAAATAAAGGAGCAACTTAGGAAAATTGCTAAGGAAAAGAAGCTTTTTCTTTATTAAAGCTAGAAGCAGTCAAGGAAAGCCTTACGTTAGCTACTCGCGGATATTTGTAGACTGACGTGTGCTCTTCGCTCCGAATGTATCGTATGGGATGAAATTGCTAACCTACTACTATCTCTAGACACAAGTGGAGAAAGTTGTTCTGGAATAAGAAGCCTACAGTTGGTACCTCTACTTACGTTATAACTGAATGGACTTGCATTACATACCAACTACATTGTTTCCCTCCACTCATTCACTCTGTAAAGAGTAATCCGAGGAGAGAAAGAAGATTATATTGCACATAAATAAAATAGAACAAGTGGGATACAATGGAATAGAATTTCCTACAAGTATTTTTCCCGTTTTCTGACTACATCCTATAACATTTGCCACGGTTCGGTTTTCTGCACAAAGTGAAAGCAGATCTAAATCAGAGAATCAGAATCAAAGCTCAAGTATCTTATCCCTTATGTTCTATAGACTCTCAACTGACTACACGAATTGTGAGTTACCTTAACACAGTCAACTCCTATACTATAAAATAAAAAGTATTAACAGTGTAAATGGACAAAATTGGTACAAGTTGGTAACACTGCTAGTTTGGGGAGCGTTGCTGCAGTACTTAGGTACACTAATATATCCAACTCGGCTCCGACGAACTAAGAGTGAAAATGGCGCAGTGATAGGAAGTGTGTAGATCCACTCAAAGATTTATATCGGAAATTTCATTCAATAAATCACTTGGTCTGCTCTGACTATTTTTCAGATCACATTTCTCTTGTAATTAGTCAAATTAAGTGAAGTGTAAAGTAAAGAGAAAGAAGAAAAGAGTAAGTAGAAAGCGATAGAAAGTCAGGGTAAAGTAAAAATAAAGAGTAACCTTACGTAGTACACACACAGTTCATTCATCCTACTACAACAGCTATACCCACCCAACCAGACTAAGGAGAAAGTCCAGGAGATAGGAGATCTGACGCCAAAGAAAAACTCAACCAAGTCAAGTGAGCCTTAGAAAAACCGAAAGCCTAGCCAAGACTTCAGGAGTCAAGATTTATTTCTGCGAAAGTTGATCCTTCTTATATCTTACCGTATATTATAACATATGGATAGTTATTACACACAGTCAAAACATACTTTCAAAATCTCTAGACGAGATTAGATATACAATTCTATAACACTAGAGGTGAATATGCATACCAGTTTCAAAATCAGAGAAGTTAATGCCTGCACAAGTCAAACCCTCAGTCTCACCCAAAACTAAGGGTGTCTTTTTCAGTCTTTTCGTTTATTCAATTCAGTAAGTGACTCGTGAAGTGGTGTCTTTTGTAATCTGTTAGCACTTAACTGTGCTTTTTAAACTAAATTGTATCCGTGCACTAGAATACTATCACTGACATATTTACTACCGTTCGTAACTGTACATTAAAAAACTTACCACTTTCCACTATCACAAGTTCTACAATATTCAAAACAAACAAAAAATACTCTTCTTTGTTCTTGTAAGTGAAAATTCTGTGTTTTTTATCAACAATTTTATCTCGAAGATTATCACTCATTGTGTCTCCTCGAGTATCAAAAGCTACAGACAAAGAATCTCTTATTCATCGGGATTTCTTTCAGTCGCCCTAGGATAAAAACGTAAGTGTTATGTTAATTTGATTCCTACAATAGGATTGCTAGACTTATGTAATGCTTTCAAATGCTATTCTGTCACCAAAACCCCTGATGAGTACCACAGGGTCCTTAAAATACAATCCTATGTACCACTTTCCCCATGACATACTAATTTTGTCTTTTTTAAAAGAATTCTCATGTTTTCCACATACAATTAAACTTTCACCCCTACTTTCACTTCAAAAGAGGAAAGTAAAAGTTCCCTTTTTGAAAAAAAAACAATTTTCAAATGCATTTTAAGAAAAAAGTGACAACACATTTGACACTGTAGATTTGTTTTGGATATATCATTTGAACACAATTACCCAAAGCAATAGAAACAGAAACGGATTTCAGAGCAGTAAATTAAATCTAAGCCTAAGCATCCAGCATTGCAGATGACATGAGTATAAGTTATATGATGCCCAGCAGACAAGGTATATATTTTAGATGGTGATTATTGAATTGAACTTCTTTGAAACGTATTTACCCGAGTAAAGTAGGTGTAGCTAAATATAATTCGGGAGGAATTTTGAGATTGTATGATATACCTTGAATGGAGGATTGCTATTCGTTGTCGGTCAGCCGTCCCCGTCCGTCCATCTAGTTTAGTTTCAGTCATTGCAGTCAAGTCTCATTGTCTGCAGCCGGACATTCTACAACTGTCACGACAAAACTATTTTATTCCATTGAATGAATGAATGTGTTCCCTGTCGTCCTTTCTTCAGAGAAGTCCAGCTAGAGTTCAATTCAGACGTAAACTGTTAACATCCCTGTCTCTGTCCAACTTTTTTATCGTTCTCTCATCAGCTCCCAGGAACAAACGGAGTCAGAAGAGGAGCGCACAGGAACTCGATCTAACTAACATCTTACAAATCTCTGAGAAAGACTACAAGCTACTACAATGCTCATCTCTGCAAAAAAGGATTGAGTGAGATAAAGTATAACAGTCCAGAAGATCGATTTCAGTTTGTTCAATTGCTTTTTCTTTTCCAACTCTCTCTATCAGAAGACTTTCACTAGACTTTCACCAGTCCAATGTAATATCATGGTATTTAGTATATACGTTCAATAATGAATATTGGCAGACCATTCTTATCCATGTATACCCATGTTGCAATTGGTAGCTACCAATTCCGAAAGTATCTTCTGCCGACTGAGATGTGCAGGTTATCTCCGATTCCTGCTTAAGTGTTAAATGTACAAAAATAATGATTACAACTATACTATAGATCACTATAGATTATTTTTAATCTTAGGATGTTGGTGTCTTTTCGCCCTGTAGGGTTGCTCTGATCTTTTAATAGAACTGCCATCACTAAAGAAAATGCCGGCATGATAGTTTTGTTTGACTAAGGGGGGAGAGATAATTTCCATTCATTCTCATTCATAAGTGACTTTCAAGTTTTGGCCATAAAATAGAATTATATAGTATAGAAGTTGGTCTCCCTTTCAACTAATTCCATTTTGAAAATCATCTTTTTTGATTCATTCAATCCAAGAAACATTAAGTATAGGAAGATAAGACACGACAAGCGAAGTTTGAACAAAAGCTAAATAAAGTTTAAGGGGAAAGCATAAGTCGGTATGTAATCCAAAAGTGGAATAACTTAAATACGGTAAATACTTAGGTCCTTTCTGCTGCACTAAAGGTCAACTTCCACCAATGAGAAAACAGCGTTAAATCTGAGAATGATTCCCAAACAAGTCCGTTGAAAACAACTGTGTATCTGTTCTGTAGTAAATTTTCCTTGACTATTGTGGATTAAAAGATTGAGATTTTCAAAAGGTTTTAATACACTCAAGGGAAGCCATGGGTTTGTGAGTGACTGAGAAAGTAGCGCGTAGTATGCACAAGTTAAATACATTTTATACGTTGAGAAAACAAAACAGGGGCCAATCCAGTTCTTTGCTCTTTCCAAGTTAAGTTACTACTATAGGTCCTTCATACTTCTTCATCGTCAACCGACTCAACTCTGCCAGACTTTCAACTTATAAATAAGGATTTGCAAAAGTTTCTGTATGTCTGCTGGTGTGTGGCGTGTCAAGGCTTAGTTAGTAGAGTGTAGACTATAGGTAAGATTATATTAACTCTAAGTAAGCAAAGCTCAACAAGGAAAGTCCAAGGCAGACGAAGAAAGCATAGCATAACTAGGACACAATACAAAGTTAAATATTAAAATCTGCTTCTCAGCTCCTTGGTCTACCACTACCAGCGCAACTGAACAAACCACCAACTTGCGTTGACTTTGACAGGACAACACTACTTACTATTAGAACGAATACTTAGAACCAGAGAAAGAGGAACTGCGAAAGAATAAAGTTAGTAAAAAGTTCAGGAATCCCAATTCAACTTGGCACTATTTGTATTGTAGATTGTACTCTACTCTAAGAGACTGTCCCCCACCAACAACACACAACTCAAGAATAAAACATCAAAAACTAGGCTACTGTGGGAAATAAATACACACGACTCAAGCACAAAGACCAAAGAGATAGAAATTCAGATTCTATTATATTATATACTTATATACACTATATATAGCAGAGGAAGTAGTTTCAACTTATAAGCCCGTACCATGATGTCATTCTTTGTACTCCTTTTAAAATTCTGTAACTCAGATATTACAGCAGACTACATTTTCTTCACCGCATTAAAAACTTATAAACTTTTGCGTTTCAAAAACGTGTAAGGAAAATGATGTAATTCATATACAGTTAGGTATTTTGATCTTAAGGAAATTCAATATTGCTGTACTAGGAACAGAAAAGATGAAAATCATATCTCTGTATCTTGTTGATGAAAATATTATGAAGTGAGTGAGTGAAGGACATTGAAAAGTAATGCAAAAGGGAGTGAGCAAGTGAAAGCAGCTTGAGATAGTTTATATTTTTATGATTTCTGTATAACTCCTTTGAGATATTTATCTTCCCATACTGGCTCAAGTACCTATATGCATTATTATTAAACAGTGCACGATGAAATACCACCACTTGCTTGACAAGACAGAACTAAGTTAACAATGAGTGTCTTTGCGAAATTCTTGTGGTTCTGGCATATTGTCGTGTTTTTGACATTGTGTCTGCACTACTTTTCTGATTTATTCATTTCTCAGGTGAATGAAAGCAGAAAATATGAATTATATAGTAGCTCTGTAGTTGGACGTGTCTTTGTCTAAGGCTGTGTAGCCAAGATTCTGACTCAAAACATGGTTTAGTAACTTGAATCGATTTTACAGCACAATATTACGTACTACTTGCTACAAGGTAGATGAAATAAAACTTAAATCATTGTCTGAGTAGACATAGACACAATGCAAACTGAAAGCTATCTGACTCAGTCCTATATACACAGCACAAGAGTGAAAGGTAGAATTTTGCAGAAGAGATTGTCTCATTTATTATTGTAATGTGACACAAAGAGTAACATTGTACCGGATATTAAGAAAATAATACAACCGTTGGCAGACGTCTTACAGTTACCGAGGTGGTATCCCAGTAGCGAAATCAAAGAATACCAAATTCCCAGGACAAATTGCAGACGGACTATACTTATGCACTATGATTTGTCTGATTCGATTGCTGTGAATTGTTGCGCTAGGTACGTGTACAAGTTTTAGTAGTATGCTAGCAAAATATTAATACGTTCAATTAATGAGGTCAACTTCCATCTTGAGCTTGGGAAGAAACTGCAGCTGTGAATTCGAAACTACTATTCAGACTTGATTCAGACCATCCGTTTGTCGAGTCTTAGCTTCTAATTTCATTTAATCTTTCCCCTTCCCATCCTATTCAGCTTGCCATACCAAAACATTTTAGTCTCTCACTCAAAATGGGTTCTTACTGTTGGCAAAACTATAGACAAAGGCTTACTGTTTACATTTTGCAGGTTTTGATGTAGAAGAAAAATGAAGTGACCTACAGTTGCAATTTCCTGGTACATAATTGTATGTAATGGCGGTTGACAATGAATTTCAAAGAAATATAATTGCAACAATACCTACTTATTTATGCAAATAATATTATTGTGATCCTTCGGGAAACACAGGTATCTGTAAAGTTGAAAGAGACTGAAAAAAAAAGTTTTTCTGGTTTTTGCGTAATGCGTAATACTATACAGAAACCCCCAAAGTGCTATGTGAATCAAAAGTATATAGTACATTGTTATTATTGAATAATGTAATAGGATCAATTTTTTTTGTAGAAGAAATGTGGAAACAGATTAAATAAGAAAAGTGAGTACCTAGTTTTGTGAATCTGCCTTTTGATGTCTTCAACCTGGTCATGGCTTAGAGTAGATGGTTTCTTTCTAAATATATTTCTATAGATATAAATCATTTCTTTTTTTCTATTGTAGTGTGTTATGTGAAGTGGGTCCACGGATGATGAACAATGCAATCTAGAAGAAGCTTCCTCATATTTCTCAACTTGCAATTTATCCTTATGGAGATTCTACTTTACGGTGAGTCAAATTTATGAAATCTTCTTTTTAGACCTGCATACAAGTGACCCCTTAGTCATGCGTCTGTGATTGTTACATACTACGTGGTGCGGATAAATATTTGACAAAGTGAAAAGCTGACAGACATCGACATCATTATTATCTTGCGAACTGACTTATGTCTCTTTGTATAAGGAACAATGGAATAGATTCTAGAGACTTTGGGCTGAACTTGTTCCAGATGTGTGAACTTAAACATGTACTATTACAATGACTAAGATACTGTCTTATTTGGAATAAGACCAAGACTGTGTTTCAACTATATGGAAGTTGATGGTGACAGTAAATCGGATACCCCTTGAATAGTATCTTATGGAGAAAGCACTATAACCTTATAGTAGCTGTAAATAAGAATTTTATTTGTCGGTTATTATCCATAATATAGAGTGTATAAGACTATTGTTAAGGATAAAGCATATCTAAAGTACGATGATGTGTTAAAGGTGTAAATATTGTGGAGCTATACATAATCTTCTCAGAGTCAAAGTTTTAGTTCACTTATTAGACATGACAATTGTTCCGAGTTGAAAGATGAAAGACATAGCAAAGGGATTCATTCATGAGCGTAAACTTAATACGCATTAACTATACATGTCGGTGCGTAGGTAAAGTTTCTTGTGTTGCTTGTAAGGAGAGGCCTCCAGTAATACAGATTTCGTAGAATTAGAATATACATTGGGAGTATACGTACTGGAAGACTACAAATAAGTTGTGTAGCCTATTGACAGTTGTCTTGTTCAGCTGTTGTGTATTCTGTTACTGTAAGTGTATATCTGACATCTATAAACTTTTGTTGTAGCATACGTATTATGTATTAGGTATTCATACTGTACATCCTACTTCTACCAGAAGAATAGAAATCGTATAGAGGATGTTCTACAGATACTTATTAGTATGGATGGTTTACCTCCATTTCCTTTTGGGAAAAGATAAGCCTTGGGCAAAATTTGCGAGGTTTTGACGGAACTTGACAAAACATATTGGTCTACCACTCCCCTATACACATTTACTGTTTTAGAAAGAACCTATGAACCTTTCTTCAATGCTCGCACGTGTCGCCCTTCTCTGAATGAAAGTAAACTTGTAAAAAACTGCCTGACTTGACACTTGAATCTGTCAAAACAATCATTGCCCGACTGTTTTCATTGGCTGGGGACTTTTGTTTATAGATACATATAAACCAGATAGATAGTGACATCACTTTTCCAAGAAACTTTGCTGCTGACAGGTTTCCCATTTTCAGAATATAGTATGTGTATCTCAATGAATGAGGTAATAATTTCCTTCAAAGACAAAAGGAGCAACGTTTATGAGAGACTGGTGAATGAATGAAAAGAGTTTGTTTAACAACTTTACACCAAATCCTTTTATCTAGTATGTATTGCTATGCACTTACAAACATTCCCATTTTCTCACACTTCACTTCAAGATTGTTATGTTTTCTACAACGTGTGACTATCTTGTTAATTTTTTGCATTTAAGGAGGTGTACGTGGTTATTGCGTTAAATTATGACTAAAAAGACTAATGACTGATCTTATGGTACAACTACTTACTACATATGCCTAAAGATTGGATTAGATTTGATTCATTTGTGTATTTGTTTAGTAATTACATCAATTTATTTAGCAATTTGCTTTGTACTATAGTGAAAATTGTTCAGTGAGGCATATCCAATAGTGTCAATAATTATGAGAAACATTCCATTTTGCACATGTGTTATTAAATGTGAGCGAATACAGTTATAATCGTGATTGGTATAAGTAGACAGGTACTTAGCAAGGGACATGGTCCACAACAATTCAAATTGGTACCATCTAAACTAAATTACTGGTAGAAATGAATATTCTCGGATTCCTCCGTATTTAAGAACGAAATACGATACTTGATGCTTTAATTTGTTCATTATAAGAAAATTATCGTCATTAGTGAGTGTCTAAATACGTTCATTATCCACCTCAAAATCAAAGTCTCTAGATTATGTTGAAGGTAATGTTGAAAATTAGACATGCTTTAACAAAAATTAATGATGCCTGCAATGTTTGGTATACAAAGCGATAAAATGTGTAGTTAGCATTAAGACAAGTTTTAAAGAATATGATTTGGATGTTAGAGGAAATGGCAGTGGATACCTAACATTAATATTCCTATTCCTCACTGCCCTAATAATTAGTGATAGTGATTTAGTAGTTGAGCACACTTCACATAAAACTATCCATAATGCACGTAGTTCCAATGCCTACGCTGAATTTTGTTAAGCCGCCTCTTTCTTTGCTAATGTTGGTTATGTACTTAGAATGATGACTATTGAGCATCCCTCCATAGGTATGCCTACATAAATTAGATACCTATAAGTGGAATTGAGGAGGCGAGTCTTGTCTTGGAAGCGTTGCACATTTAGAATTTATTTACAGAGTTAATAATATCAGAGCGGTCGTAAATAACGAAGTGAAACGGTGTGTATCTTAAGGAGCCCATTGTTTATAAAAGAACATTAAGGAAATGCAATGTGGGAAGAAATTGTCTATCTATAATATCCAAGTGTAATCCTTTTCAGACTCTTTAACTCATTGTTGAATAGAGTATAGTAACGGAGGAATCAGTCAGAGAAGTTTGTGTAGCCTAAAAAGGATGACTCATAATAATATATGTACATAATTTTAAGATCACATTATTTTGGGGAGAGTACAGATACAATAAATATATAGAGGTTGGAAGTTGGAACTAAGTGAGTAGGCTATAATATAATATGATGGGATTTACCTGTGAGAACGTAAATCAACTGCAGAGTCAATATGACTAGAGGAATTTAGCCGAGTCTAGTCGGAATGGATGGTGCTATTTAATAGTGTACGTGGAAAGGAATGGCAGAATAGCTCAGTTAATGCTCTGCATGACTAGACTGACTGAGAAACTCACAACACAGCGTTCTGACTTTATCTTGACTTTATTTAACATCTATCGCTACACATTAGACAGACTATATAGACTCTTTGCGAATGAACGGCACTTGCTTTGTTTTATATAGCTATACCCTGTCATTTCATATAAGACTCAAGAACTTCCCCAAAGTACATTTTTAATATATTGAAAAGGTGCGTCTAGAAGATACTATACTTATTAGTAGCAGTTATAATAGTATGAGTGCAATTACTATGACTGTACACATAATATATGTACATAAGCTTTTTTATGCTAACGTAAGTATAGTAATAACGTTAATGCATTTCTGTATACGTGGAACTCGACGGGTTGTAGATATTTACGTCTTGGAAACAGAACATTATAGATTACGTTGCAGCTTCATCGTCAGAAGGACTAGAGGAAGATAACGCTGGAACTGCTACGTGCAAAGTTTATTATGGAATTGAGGCACGGAAACCTATATGTGTCTATAGCTTGTATAGATTCGGTAGTGTGTAGCAGAGAACGGCCCAAAAATGCCGATTATACAATCCAAATAGATTTATGGGAGGTTCAGGTGGAATTTAGGGCTTATATGTAACGTAACTATTCTCTTGATTTAAAAGAGTGTAAAAATACGTTGCTCAAAGATCTTAAGGCACTAATACAAACATACATTCATTAGGTCTATCTATCAAACAGATTGCCAAAGAGGGATTCTGCACAAGTGCAAGACAATGTCACTTATCATCGGGTTATTTTCAGTCTGTGAATAACAAAAATGACAAGATAGCATATCTATCAACTAACGTAGCCATCTAAATCAACTTGAGTATTCTTCCGCAATATTTCATAGAATGTGTAGGATAAAAGCGTTTTCACTCCTTTGGAATTGCGAGTATATATACAGAGCTATTGTGAGATTACTTAGGTACTACTGCAGGTTGAATTATGTTATGAAAGAAAATGTCAGGACTCCAAGGATGACAGGATGACAATGCAGTCAAATATTCCTTTAAGGCTATTATAAAATAAACTTGGCAAAAATGTCATCTAGCATGAATACAAATAAAATTTGACAAAGCATTAGAATTTCGCCAAGGATAACAAACAGAGTCTTAATAGAAAAAGGCTTCAAGTTTACATGACGAATGAACCTAGACCTTTGTGCGTGCGTGCATTTGTCTATCGTATAAGGCTTTGTCTGAATACTGTTATGGCACATAGAGTCATTGTCTTTATTTGAGACATTTTAGAATAAAGATATGCAGCAATGCAGGCAGGAACTCGAGCTCCAGCCAGCCCAATTCAGAACCTTTGTTTTTCTTCCATTATTTTTCGCTGTCTTATATCTTCCGCCTACTGAGTATCACAACAAGGGACATTGTAGTATGAACATTACATAAACGAAATTTAACTGGAGCGACGACGATACTACTTAGTAATGTTGTATAATGTACTTGAGTGCTTTGAACTTTGCTATGCCATTTATAAAACATTTACATGTAATACACACATACGCTCATCATTCTAGTCTGTTAAGTACTGAACTCGTACATATATTCACTTTCTTCGATTTCTCTACCAACTATTGCAAACGGCACGTAATAAAAGAGCGAGGCTTAGTCTGCGTCTGATGTGAACTCGGGCCAACAGAATTCAGTCATAGTTAGCTTTAGCGTTCCGTTCCGTAACATAACATTAAAACACAACTAAGGCGTTTTATTTTCTTCACATTTACCTTAAACAAGGAATGGCAGGACTAAAAAAAACTTGGGGAGATGCCTCCATTCAAACTAGTTATTTCAAAGGTATTTTTCTGTAAAGACTACAAAGTATGTAGGCATTATTCACGTCCCGATGGAGTAGCCTAGCTAACTAACTTATAGTATACTGAGCTATATAGGGGAAATGCAATTCGGTATAAGTGTGTACATGCAGCAGAAAGCTAACGATAAGCACAGGATTGTATTGTTGAAGTGTAACGTAAGCCTGGCACGAGCGAAACTACGACTAACTGACTGGCATGGCAGTAAACATAGATGAAGTGTATTGCATTGCAGCAGTTGCTCTCAAGTTAACCCGCAGGTTCCTTATTTCTTTCTTACTTATGTTATGTTAGTTTTAGTTCGTGACTGTACATTCAACAATAGTTTCATTCCCCAACCAAACCTATACATATTATCTCCTACACAGCTTATGTCTTTCTGCACACTCTTCTACATACAAATCTACCAAAATACACTGATTGTGATGTGAGTAGCTGGATAGTAATGCTTTTTCTTCTTTTCTATTTTTAGTCACAGTAATACTTCTCACTCACAGCTACCCCTACGCACTTGGTGCTGCAGAACCTTGTCTACTCTTCAATACTACTATCATTCAACTGCTGCACAAAATACTTTTCTATGGACATGATTTTCTTGTAGTATTTATGTACCACTGAATGTGATACGGCTTGTACATCTCTATACATCTCTGCTTATATACAGATATTCTTACTATGGACAAATATACCTGAAACACATAAAGCTTGATAGAGATATATTTTTCGACATGGACTTATGTGATTTATATTTTCCATTACTATATACAAGATACAGTTAGTACGGAGTAGTGTCTATACAAGTGTAGCACTAGTTGTTGCAATAAGTGCGTAACATGCGTTACTGGTCTGCGTGCCAATAGCATTGCCATATAAAGAGATGTTAGAATCTCATGGATTTACTTGAGATTCGAAAGGAACAATAATAATATATCGTTTTCGCTCTCTTGTCTTGTCGTCTATTCTTTTTTATCGAGTTGATTCTGAGCGAGACGACGCTGCAGTTTTGTTATTGGTTCTTATTCTCGTGTTCTGCTAAGCTGTGGATGGAACTGGTTAATGTTTTACTATTCTCCACTTGTTCCTCTTTTATCTCTAACAGAGCTATCATTATTGTACGGAAAAATTTTGTTTTACATCTCGAGATGCTATTTTATGGGCCCGGTCTTCTTTTATGTCTTATGCCTTTCTTTGTAATAACTACCCATTTTGGTTTTTCCTAGTAAACGACACTTTCCCTGTTTATTCCCATGTTAAACCATTTTCCAAATGTAATCCCAATAGTTAACAAGTCTGACTTTCATTGTTCTTCCAGCTAAAACACACGAATCCTTTGATAACCTATATGAATGTGCAACTATTTACTCGCGGTCTACTTATGCAAGTTACTAATTCTTTTTCCTATCATTTCCCCTTTCTATCTTATTGTCATTGAATATCTTCTATAATTCTGAAAACGGAAGCTTAACCTCATATATTTATTCTAAGTTGCATTTACTGCAATAGAAAATCTTCCCCATCTACTCAATTCCCGCGGATCTCTTTGCACAATACAGCCACACAATGCATTTGCTTAATCTCATCTGGGAAATAAAATGGCAACAGTCACGCATACTTTTATGGTAAATATTCATGAATTTTGCAAAGCGTTCCGTCCTTTTCTGGATCGAGTAGAAACGTGAAAAGGATTTCCTCGGAAATCAACTCTACAGTCGATTCACTCCGAATAGCGCATTTGCTACTGGAAACAGTCCCTCCGTTCCAATTACAAACATACAATGGATACTACCAAAGAGAAACAAAGATATATATTAAATAGGGACTACACTCTTACTATCTCTTTGAAGTCCCTAATTTGTTCTGTTCTGCCAAAGTAGTTTAACCAGGAATTGTATCTTCCCCATTTGTCCTAACATTTCATAGTATGAATAAAATTGTTATCCAATGCTTCCCTCGTAATCACATCTTTACTAATTTCTAATGCAATTTTCAACTGACCAAATGTTTCTGGGCTTCTTGTCTTGAAATCCTCAAAGGATTATTTACTCCTGGAAGATGAAAATGAACAGAAATTATTAAGAGCTCTAATCTTCAGTATCAAATAGACATATTCTCAGTATGAGCAAATGGGGATACACTAACAACTACAGGATCTTGGCCGTAGCTTTACAAAACTTTTCAATTTGTTTTCTAGTAACCATTGTGCCGTCACGTAGTGCAGGACATAAATAACAAAATGTCAACAAAAGTAGGTGAATATGCATGGTATGCCATAACTTGTCTGGTTTGTTAGGAATCTGTCACGGAAAAGAAGTTGAAAATGTGTCATAATTGAAACTTGGTAATGTATTGTTTGTTGATCTAAGTTGACTGATAATTTGGTCTTGAGCTCCGTTGGTTCAGTTCAGTAAACTTTACGCTGACTTGTGATCGTCTATGCATTCAGAAAATGCGAGCACACTCATATTGTTAACAGGAAGCTAGAATCTACAGATATATGTACCTATATACTGTTGAATATATATAAAGATATAGGAAATGGGTAACTACCTACTAAGAATATAATATAAGACAAGCAAGGACTTAAGCGTTGACTGGTACTACCACTAACTATCAGTGCATGATTCATTAGACAGGAAAACGTCGTTTTCCTTCATTCATTCCATTTTAGATCACAGAGACTTCCTTTCTCCACTTGAGAGGAATTCATCTCAATGTAGTCTGTCTAGACTTACTGAACTAGCTAAACGCAGAAAGTCTTTCTTAATTCATTTTCTTTGACTGGAAATACAGGCTGGTGGAATCACTTATTCACAATCATTCACTCAAGCAGTTTAAGAAATCTTTCTTGTTCCCCTCAGTTATGCTTCGTATGTCTATTCATCTTAGAATCTCTATCCCTTATAGATACATCGATAGATAGAAACGGAACCGACCCAATGACTAGGTACATAATCACATTCGCCTCATCATTTTACATTGCACCGAACCGCAACCAACGCATTTCAATTCCGCCCTTGAAGATGAGTCTTTACATGAATGAAATCCATTTCTGTCTACTTACTCTTGAATGAATGAACAACAGCTTAATCCACTGCTATGCCCCTTTCTTACTCTCCAAATTTATAGAGTGCTACCATAAGACATTTCCTTTTCAAAAGTTATTCCATTTAAGACTTTCATAACCTTCCTGACAATAGGACAATGACTGATAAATAAATTTACGATCTATTTCTGTAGTCGCATCAACATTTGGCTTATCTGTAAGTGTATTCGGGGTAGACCTATGTATGTTCAACATGCTAAAGTGGAATTCACCAAATAAATTATTCCTGTATACAATGTAGAAAGGAGTCTTTTGTTGTCCTATCTTAAAAGAAAAGAAATAACGTAATTAATTTTGTAAGTAGCAGAGTGGAAGAGTAATAAAGTTCTAGTTCTACTCTAAGTAATTTCTTATTAGTGAAATGCACTTTCATGTCAGCAATATTCCTTAAACTTACGAGCTCTGGAAACTAGATATACCTAACTTACACGAGTGGATGTTGTTGCAAGAAATATAGGAAGCAATATTATTGTAGATGGGAAGTTGTTAATGTTCATAAAACCTGTGGGAGAAGGAGCCTTCTAATTTACAGCTACCATTATGTAAACAACTTTGAGTTTTTGCTTTCATCTGCTATTTTCGTGATTAGGTAGGCTATTAGCATTAGACTAAACGAGTATGTAGGCGATGCATGGCGGAATAAAGAAATAGTGGCTACAATAGACTGGATACACTTTTTACTACTTATTTACCACGTAGCTCAAGTATACAGAATAAGCAATGAGACGGAGAAAATGGCAATTTAAGTGAGTCGAATAAAAAATGTCATAACATTTGCGTATTGAAATAAGGTGACTTTTATTTGCCATTTTGTAGCATATCCAATTATTTCCTATGATTTGTAAATATGCTTACGTACGAGATAAATTGTTTTGATACGAAAGCAATAATGTAGACGGGGGACCACGAGAGATTTAGCTACTCCCTCCATCAAATTGCACACTGTAGCACTTTCCTATTAAAGACTTATCAGATTGCTCTTACCATTCAATATGCATGTGCAGTTTATTCGGTAATAAGAAATGAAGGAAGTCTAACCGTGTTATTTGACTAGGCGTAACCTTATTATTAGGTATACAATACACAAATTTTATCTACTAACTGTTCAAACCTAAGTAGGTATATAAGTGTCTTGGTATATTTTCACTACATAATACAGAGTTCCTTACCTTCCTTATTCTATTGTACTGTAAAAACACAGCAGGAGAAAGATATATGACTCTATGCAATAGTGAATATAGCTTGTCTTATATACACATTTAGTATTCTGGAGAAATGCATGACATTCTTGCAGGTATTAGTCAAGCGGACTATGTAGGCTTGGCCATAGGATCCGAAAGTGTCATTTAGTATTCCATAACATTAAAAAACGTGTGCTGGCGTTCTTTCTCTTTGACTGGAAGGTTTTTGCACTGCATGAGTCTGAGCTAACTAAAAGTAGCTCATATCACATAGACTGACAGGAGATTTGACTTTGTACTTGGTTCCGTTCTCGTATATACTGAAGCCAAGTTAAACCGGAATTTTTTATAGAGATTAGCTGAGCTTTGTGAACTCTGCTGCGTATAAGTAGGCATAATAAGACTATCTGTAGACACATAGAGTCAAAGCTCCTCGACAGAATACAAACGCTCATAATATTGCAGTAAAAGAGTGAAGGTTTCCTCTTCTGAGTCTTTCAACCTGTCTTACGAGTTACCTTTTTGTTTTCTCCAGGAAGGTATAACATTCTAAAGCAACTAATATAAAAAACAAGGTAGCTAAATAGGGATGGTATGTGGTTATGTGGTACATACCACTTCGGTATACCTATTTACATCATTTAGGGTGTCTATATAAGTGCAAGATCTACAATAGATTAGCTAAAATTAATTTATAAGCTGTAAGTCAAATATCTTGCGAATTCTACCTTCCGTGAAAGTATTTCCTCTGAAACAAAATTTCTCGAGTTAGGAATTTGATTAAGCGATACCAGAAGGATTTTCAACTGCATTTAGGCACCTTTGTTGCAACTGCATTTTTTATTTAAAGCAAAAGATATTGTATTTAATAGCTATAGTAGTTTGATTGAGGTTCGTGGTATATAGTAGTGCAAGCGTTCGATAGTTTGATTGAGCTTTTCTAGTCTTTGAGAGAATGTCACAGAGAATTTTAGCGAGAACCTCAACTATTGGGGTTCTACTGGAAAAGGGGAAAGAGTGATTTGAAAATTGTTCTTTAGTTAAGGTAGTTTGGTTTGCCTTCAGCTGAAAGTCAGACTAGAGTTTACTCTTTTGGTTTACGGTAGCTCTTTACTTTTTGGCCTCATAAGAGAGACATTACATTACAACAGCACATAGGAGATTCCAAGCACTAAAAAAACGACAAACTAAAGAAACGGTTGGAAGCGATGAATTTTTAACGAGGCTAAATCGAATTCCGGTTTGTTTACTCCTATTCCTTCACTTATAAAAGTCAGATACACTTAACTCCTTCAGTTTCAGAAAGATACTACCTAGGCTGTTTTTCAAACTTTTAGCATTTTGTTTGTTCTCGTTTGTAGATCGAGATAAAAGTTTCCTTCTACCTACTAGATAAGGGACATTGCGATGAGATTTTAGAATCCTTCGTTAAAGTAAATTGTACTCAACTTGCAGAATACTGAGAATACAAACATTATTAAACAGTCAGAATCAGAAGTGTGAGTGGGTCTTTTTATTGGATTACACTCTATAAAATTCGCCTTTTTCAATTTCCAAAATTGCAATCATTTAGTATAGCATAACTACAGCATAAATTTTAAATCCTTAATTGTCACTGCAGATCAAAAATTCTAGGTTGAAACACATCAATTATACGACGAGCCAGAGTACTGATTCTTCCACTTTCATGGGTTTGTAACAATTTAATCTTATCACGAGCCCCGGTGTAATCAATGACAAATAACGCACGATCTATTAGTCCAACGGTATTAGCAGCGTTCAACAGATTTGCCCAAAGCCTCGAGAACCATTCTTTCTTGGTTGTTAATAGTAAAGAGACAATTGCAGAGTAAAGAAATAGCTCCGGCGTCACAAAGAGTGATTAGCTGCTGTACCAAGCCATTTTTTAGCGATATAGTAAATTATTCGCAATACTTCCACTTCCTCCTGCATTTGCGCTCTAAATTCACCCTAAAAGTACAAAAAAATGAAGTAAAAGAATATGAATTTTGTATCACGTAAGAAAAACTCTAAAGCCTAGATATTTACTTGAAATAAGCCAAAGATTAATGGGATCAGGCCTGAATTCATTATGTTAGATGCATGAAATCCATCCTTCATAACAATGGAGATGATCCAGACCACTTTATCCATTACCGCAGGCTGCTGGTGAGTTTGTAGAAGTGTCGTTAATGAGGGAATTAGCCCAAAAAGAACAACTAACACAAGCTATTTGTTAAAAAAGTTCTTAGTTTTGACTTCATTTTAAGTAAATTGTATCTATTTGAGTTTAGATTAATAACAAACATGAAGCAGGCTATTAGACACAATATTTCCAAGCGTGATCACGCTAGAAAAAACAATATTCTGGTTGGGGTAAGCCAGTAATTCAAGAAGTCGTGCAATGAGTCCATCATTGGACACTAGCAAACTTATAGAAGTCTTGCCTCCTCTAAAAATTTCGTTTAATGCAAAACAAGTGTTCGCTGACAAAAATTAACAAGTAATTACAAATTAAACTCATATTATACAAATAATGTAAATTGAAACATTTTAGAAGTCTATCATAAATTCGTGATCACCAATTATTTGCATATCCTCCATTGCAAGCAGACTAGCTAAAGCTGGAAGACACTGTTCAGTATTTAATAACGATACAGGAGGATTTATTTTCAGACAAATAGAGAATAAGATTTGGGCTACAGCCCGCAAGATGGGTACCTGCAAAATAGGAACCAAAAATTATAATTTGCAAATGTAATTAACAAGTCTTCTCATTAGTATGGTAGAAAGTCATTTACATACCTCCGTGGCAGGCTTTGCTAAAGCCACAAGAGGGGGTATTACCCCCAAAGCAATTATGGCCTCTCGGTTATTCGGGCTCTCTCTCTATCAAAAAAATCGTAAAAGAAAAAATGGCTCAAAATAAATAAATCTTAATTAGTAATAATTACAATCAGATTCCCAAGGGTTCTACAGGCTTCTTCCACCAGATTACTTTGAGGAGATCCTAACATTTCGATAAGTCGTGCGATTGTCTCTGTGTTCATGGCCCCTTGTGTTTCAGTTGACATCGTAGCTTCAATATTTATTAGTATTTCAGACTATATACCGTAGTAGGACGTAGATATACTACCGGTAAAGTTATAAGCAAAATTGGAATTCTCTGAGCAAGAATTTGGAATGACGAATGATTTTGAACGGTTGCGTCCTAAAGTCTCGATTTCAATGAATTCATAATAAGAGTCTAGTCTTACCAAATTACTGTTTGTTTTGCTAAACATTTGGAAGATATAGATTAAATTAACATAACAACTGGTTAGTTACGGCGTTTTTAGTCAAATTGTTGATTTTCAAAGTGACTATCAAAATGAAGGGTGACATCATGTCGAGAAATTCACTATCAAAATGGCCTTAGCATTTTATATACAGGGATGCAAATGCATTTGGGCTGTGCGCGTACGTACTTTGAGAATATCGTTTTTGACCGTATACTATACTAGAATAGGCTATACTTGGAATTTGGAATA
>JABASH010002374.1:0-20468 GCA_019776445.1 Tomocerus maximus
GTCAGGAACGAGCCGAGTCGAGGCAAAAGAATACATACAAATAAATCCGGATTTGTAATTACATGCAAGCTTCCATTACTCGTGACGGAGTACCTTAACAATTTTACTAATCTTGAAAAAATAATGTATTGGAAAGGATTTGGTGAAGAATAAACAAAATCCAGCAATGATTTACGGCTATGGAGGATTTAACGTTAATGTGTTGCCACAATTTGCTGTCCAGAGAATAGTTTTCATGCAAAGTTTTGGGGGTGTTGTGGGTATTACCAATCTTCGTGGTGGGGGGTAAAATTACCTAAAGATTTTTTTACAAATACCAAATGCAGAATTTAAACGTGTTTTTGTTTGAAGTGAGTTTGGAGTCGAATGGCATCAAGGAGGAAGTTTAAAAAACAGGCAAAATGTTTTCGATGATTTCCAATCTGCAGTGGAATATTTAATCTTTAACAACTACACAAATTCTGGAAAAGTTATTATTGAAGGGGCATCTAACGGAGGACTTCTTGTTGGAGCTTGCGTCAATCAAAGACCAGATTTATTTGGAGCAGCTATTGCTTCTGTCGGGTAAAAGTCATTTTATTTATTGAGACTACTTTCCTGTATTTAAAATCTATTCACCATTAATATTATCCACCAGAGTAATGGATATGCTTCGTTATCATCGTTTCACTACTGGCCATACCTGGATACTTGAATATGGAAGTGCTGATGACCCTGAATACTTTCCAGTCATTTATAAATATTCACCACTCCACAATATAAAACTTCCTGAAAATGAGAATCTTCAATATCCCTCAGTTTTAGTAACGGCCAGCGATCATGACGATCGAGTTGTTCCAGCACATTCTTACAAATACTCCGCCGAATTACAATACACTGTGGGGAGGAGTGAGCGACAGGTATCAAGATACTTAAAAATAATTCTTTAAACATATTTTTGTTAGTTTTCTCAATTCTGAAAATGCATTTAACTTTTTATTTACAGACAAACCCTTTGTTGCTTAGAGTCGAAATTGACGCGGGACATGGTGATGGAACACGACCAACCAGCAAACAAATCGAAGAAGAAGTCGACATTTTTTCGTTTATTGGCCAATCTTTGAATTTGACGTACAATGGCGAATACCCTCCCTACCCCTCTACTCCGCCACCACTTCCTTCGAGTGCAAGAAACGACGTTAGATACAACCTTATACTCCAATTTGTGCCTGCCAGTCTTATTTATTTGACAATAATTATGAATTGACATTCGTATTCTAATTAAACTTATTAATTAATTCGAAAACCACTTTGACCACCCGGATCAGTTCTTCCATCCGCTTGGTCACCCCTAATTCTTTATCGGATGGAAAACTCTTCCGAAATTTTGCCGCGCCGGAGTCCATTTTTAAACAGTTTAAAAGCTTTGAATTTCTCATTAAATTCTGTAGAAAATATTTCGAAACTTCCCCAACCTCAAATATGATCCCCTGTCTTTTGAAACGAATGAAGGGCGATTTTCCTACTCTACCATCCACACGATAACTGAATCTATAATGAATGAAAATGGAAAAAGTTGATTGATATCTAAAGATAAACTATATATCTCGGACACAAGGGTCTAACATTTTCAAAATCAGAATCTGAAATGATGTAAGATTTATTGGTTGTTGTTCGCCATTCGTTTTTTGATATAATATGGAACCAGAATAAAGAAGTATAAACAATACATGCTGTACTACTCAATTGCAAACTTCTCTTAGTATTTTTTAAATTAAAATTCATCCCACCACCATCACAATTTTCTGGTCAGATGTTGCATTTTTATTAAAAAATAATTTCAATCGGTTTCATTGAATAGAATGAATATATTATAATTATTGAAATTGGAGCGTAACCTTGACCTTTATATGCTTTTAAATATGCAGGGGTAATTTTTTTTAGTTTTATTGCTTTCAATGCAACCCGTTAAATAATATGTATTATCAATGAAGTGGAATAATGGGACCTATGACCTTCGTTAGGACTAGGACTCACAAAATCCTCTTACGTTCAATTCCACTATGATGTCCAGTTTCATTCTTGTCGTGTAATTAGAAAAACTCAATTTTATGTCTATATGTTAGGGAAAACTCACTAAACGATTCATTTAGGTAAGTGACCCTCCCCGGACTCCGGTAGAATCCCTTAGGAAGCGGAAAGACACAAATGAGTCTTGTAACATATTGGTTACGTTGTAGAAGTAGATAAACCAATCATCTAATGCATACACTATTTTTTGTTTTATACAATATTTTATTCAGATTCCAACGCCAGGACTATCAATTGTCGGTGTACTTGTATTTTTTCATTATTATTTTCCTGTCTTCAATAGCATTGTTGCGATAAAATTTGGCCATGCCTAGGCTCATACTTCGAGGTTTACGGTAAGTGATTCCCTGGAATCTGTTAGCCGCATCACTCTCTGTTATTGGGTACCACGATTGTTGCTGAGGGGCAACATTGGCAGTGGAAACGATTTGTGTGTCTGGGTCCACGAGAGAAACCGTGAGGAATTTACGATGTCGAATTTTATTTCTGTCGTCTAGCTGGGAAAGCTCAATTTTATGCTCAATATTTGGGAAAACCACTATGCGGTTCCTTTTGATAAGTACCCGGTCTTGTGGTCGGGTTCGGCCTACTTTGCAGAGGAAAGACACAAATGACTCATGGGGTTTATTGGTGACGTCGTAGAAGTAGATTGCTGATGCGACAATACTTTCATTTATCAACCCTTCCACATGCCAATCACTCCCATTGTAATTTGGGGAATCAGGTGTCAAGTGCATGGTGGTCATTCCAACGATAATTTGAAGAGGACGCCAACCAAGATTCACTTCACAGCGTGTTACTTTGCATCTAATTAGGTTTTTCAGCACCTAGGAACAAAATTATTTAGAATATAGGTAAGTAATCGAAATCTGGCAGGTATAACGTAAAGATTTTGAACGATACACAGTAAATAAAAATTTACAAAATTTTGTTCAAGGGGAAAATACACAGATAAATACAGTTTGGTTTCAAGACTAACACAATAAAATTTATGTTGAAAATATTTCATACTACCTACCAGGCGTTTGCTTGTCCTGTGATAACGGTCGGACAAAGAAGCCGTCTTCCCGCAAGATAATCACCCGACCACCATTCAATTACTATAAAATATGCCCGCTTAACGGGTATTTTTGAAGGTTTGTGGGGTGTTACCAACTCGTAATAGCTGTTTCGGATAAAAAATTTATCTATGACTATATTGGATGGTGGTCGGGTGATTATCTTGTGGGCAGACGGTTTCATTGTCCGACCGTTATCACAAGACAAGCAAACCCCTGCTACCTACTAAAAACGAAATTATAGAAAAATAATGTCGACATTTTTGATTTCCCGAGCTTTTGGCTTGGCATATATTCAAACTTTTCGTTATCGAAAAATGCGTAATGCTGTTTCTCACAAATGGAAAAAAATAAACCGTTTTAGCTTTTTTGGTGCTACTAAAGTTTTTAATTTTATATGCGAAATATTTTATACCGCTCGTTCGAGTAATAAAACTTACGAGTTACAAACATACTTTGTTTTTTTATCGTTTCTGGATATTAAAATCTAAGGTAAAATAAATTATGGTAGCTAAATCCAGTTAAACAGGTCTGATGATCTGTAAGATAACTATATATCCACGAATGCTGAATTCAAAAAATATTATTGATATTTATAAACATATTATTACCATTTCAAAGTAGGGTACAGCCTCCGCTATTATGATTTCAATTAGCCGATAAAGGTTTTCATATTTTCTAGGATCTAAATTGTTGATGTATGATAGAGTTTTTACTTTCTTTAAAATTGGATCGAAATAGAATTCTGTTGGAAGCATTTGGAATTTCTTTGAGTATTCAGGTTTTGCGTGCGTAAATGGAATTTGAAATTTACTGTCTTCTGTCACATTGTAAATTGTCACCCCAGAGACCAGGCAGTACATCAGAGGATCTACAAGGTCCAGGATACCCGGCTGCCCGTAGTGCCATTCCTTCCCAATAAAGGCGCCTTCCAACTCTTTTCCAATAATCCTCATTTCAGCATGTTCGTCATCAGACAAAACGTCATCAGTCGTTTCGAAATAATAAGGCGATGATATATTAGGACACCATGAGTGCCAAAATGGCACGTCAATTGTCAAGGGAAATATACCTTTTAGGCAAATTTACGTGAGTTAAAATTCCATAATTTTATTTATAAGAAAAAAGGTTGAATCTCCTACCATGGCTTAATTTATCGTACTTCCGTAAAGGATTTTCATCCAAACCAATTTGAATCTTAAAGTCGTGATCGCCTGTCCTCGTTGATTTTTCTTTCTCTTTTCTTGAATTATCATTCAAATCACTCATTTCACGCCCAAACTAGAATATTAACACATAAAGATCATTAAAATATGTATATCCAAAAAATGCCAAACATGCATTGCACATGAAATCGAAACTACGAGGTTAAATTACCACTGAAAACTAAAAATTCCATATGAACCAATGTTTTCATTTGTTTTGATTCCAAAAGTAACAATGTCTCCCTCTTTTACTTTTTAGCAAATAAAAACGGTGTGTACATACCTTTGATTCCCAGTAGGTTAAAACATGTTCTTTTCTAAAGGGTTTTGATTTCGATGTATTTCTGGTCGAGTCTTGTACGTACATTACCACAAATATAAGAACTATCCCAACACTAATGCAAACTAAAAATAAATATTCACCTAAGCTCGCTAACCGCTCTTTTGCTATGGTCATATTGCCAATTTAATGTGAAAGTATTTCAAACAGGCTCAATTAGTCAATTTCAAGTTTAATTAATGTAATCTGTAATAATATGATTGCCAATTGCGACTCTGCCAGTCTACCTTGAACTATGAAGATCACTGTAATTTTAAGGATCACATTAAGATTCATAGAAAATATAAATTGCTTAAAAACCTGTTATATGTTGCATAGTTTGCTAAAATTGGACAATAAAACTTCTACCTTGATAGACAAATATCTTCGATCTTGCTAAAAATGATACTATCATAGCTGACCTGATAATATTTATTAAAATTGTGGTCTATATCAACTAACAATCAAAATGTTTATTGGAGACTTTTTCATTGCAAGTGGACATTCACCAGCCTCATCTGTAATGCAATGTGCAAAAAGCCTTTGGCCTTCATGCATGTCATGCAAACTGCAAATAATAAGTAATGCATATAGTAGTAACCCTAAGCCACACACACGGGTACATTGCATGCAACAAATTTACTTTACGGTTGGCAATTTCATGCAATCCAGTTCAGTGACTTTGACTACTAATATATTTACATTTAAAATGCCCTCGTGTATCTTCGCAGTTAATGTAATTAAATGGATCATGTTATTACGTTAATATGCAACTATTAATTAAATGAATGCTACTTAATAAGTATATTATCATTGCCGCAATTTGAATGCTTACTTTCATCAGATTAAGATTCAAAAAGACAAGGCGACGTTGTCTAATTAAAACTGCATGGAAGTTGACCAGGTCAAACTATACTATTTATTTGTGTTTAAGGGACCAAAAGGTTTACTACAATTTTTAACAAAAAAATTGCCCATTGTGATGTGTAAATTATTATGTAGCATTGCATTTTTATTGAAAAATACATTTTAATGCCGAAATGATAAGTTCATTAATTAAACGAATGATTAACTGCGTCTATGTACAGCACATCAAAATTTTAGATTTCTTATTAAACAAGCCATAAAAATAAGGGATGTTCGTTATAGCACCTACCCTGGACGATGATGAATAAATAACATCATAAATATAGAATTTTGCTTTCTTATTTATTTAGTTTAGGAGAGAATTAGCATAGAGGTGAGATGGAAAGCACGTTTTATATTTCAAATTCGATATCTAATCCAATTAATGCATTTGTATTCTTAGTAACAGTAAATAATAGCGAAGACTGTGGTTGTTCGGAAGGGAATGAAATTAATTAGTTGGTGTCAGTGGCGGTTGCAAATTGAAATCAAGTGTGACTATATGAGTCATCTCATCGCAGACAGTTGGGCCAATCACATTCCACAGAAATCATAAAACAATATGTACCTACCAAAGTTTTGCCAAAAAATCTGCGACAGTATTTCCACTGCGACCGTCTTTACCTCCATTCCAATAGATTTTCTCATCCGACGCCATTTCTCACACTGCATGCTTCCCATGGTTCGGCAGTCGCTTTAAGCTCACACATCGGTTGGAGCCATAATAGCAATAAGCAACGCAACACTGAATGAGCTACAACGTCGGAGGAGAAATATTGCCGAAGGTAGATACAATAACAGAAGAAAAATTGTCGCCGTAGCAAAGCCAGACAGCTCCGGTACACGTGTCCCTACGAACTTCCATGCTGAAAGCTGAATACCGAAGAACTACGTGGTCATTTTTGCAATGTCTCTGCATATGCATGAGTTATTATATCATTGCAGAAGTTGTAAGACGTTATATAATACCCAAGATTGTGTGCTGCTGATAAAGCACATAATCTTGGGATTGCTGTTAGTATAAGGTAATTCTCACTAATGTTACTACTTTATTTAAAGTTACATAACATTTTAACTTTCGTTGCTTTTGCAATATTGCAAATATTTCGGATTTATTCAGCATTTTCCGCGACTTTACATTATAATGTATCTTACTATTTATACTAGGTTCTTATATTATTATTATCTGTGCTTATACCTTACCCCAAGCCATCGACTAACAAAAACAAATAATTGCACACATTGCTGTTTTACTCAAACTTTATTATAATAGAATGATTAAGTTGTTAATTTTTTGCTGAATACGCAGCGACCACAAAATAATAATGTCAGTAGTCAATAACGAAAGGAGATCAGTTTCACGCATTAAGTTTTGTATAATGTTAGTAAGTGAATGGAGAATTTCTTCATTTTGGTTGTTTATCATTCGTATCTGCTAAATGGATATATTATATACCTACTTTAATTTACTCCTGATAAAGTTGTTTCTCAAATAAATAAGAGTGAAAAAATCGTCGGGAACAACTTATATATTTTCTGTGTCATATAAATTGGATAAATTACATTAAACATAGACATACAGACACATTGAAGAGACGCTAATAGAAATTCCCTGACAAATGGTTCAACTTACACCATTGTAACCCCTATGGCATGTTAATATTAATCTACAGGAGATTTATTTACTTATCACTAGCGATAAGGTTTTAGTTAACTAAGATACATACAAACAGAGCCAGTCCAAAAAGGAAATGAGCAAAGACACGTGTCGTCTGCACTGACTCTGCACAACCAAAGTTATTTTCAACAATGCTGACTTATCAGACAGAAAGTGAAGTCTTTTGTGCATTCTGCATATTTGTTTTAGATAAAGTGTCAAGCGCTAATTTCCTGTGGTGCTCAAACCTCGGGCTAATCCTGCCCATAATATTGAAGATATATTGCCAATACAATAATTTATTCGCTGTGTGGAAATTTCGGCAAGTTACTGATAAAACAAAATCCACAAGCGAAGAGTGAATGAGTGACCGGTATTTTCTGTTTGCTCTTCACTGTGGCTGATGTTTGTAACCGCAATATCTTTTGAGCGGTTTTTGTGTTGAGTGACCCGGTTTTTGTCCCTGCTCCATTATTTAGGTACTGGTTCATTGAGACTGAAAAATTACACCAACACCAATAACTTATATTGGCATAAGTAGGTACCTACCTAAAATAAATACTCGGTTATATGGAAAACTAATTTAAATCTATTGTTTTCGATTCTTGTAGTTTCATACATTGGCAGTAAAAGAAATCTGAGACAAACATGGGCGAGAGCAACCGAGAAGAGGGGAGGATTTATCAAGTATATTTCAGTTGATTTCTTTTCTTAGTATTTGTTCCTTAATTTAAAATTGACATGAATTTGCAATTTTAAATAGCCATGCAGATATTGTTCTATATTTAAAAAGTGTAATTATCTGCAATTCATCCCTAGTGTACATACATGTCATACAAGTTAGTGTAACTGAAGCCATTTCTGTACAGCTTTGTCAACTTTTCTACATCCGACCTCATGGCTGATATGGTTTATGTTTATGTGATTTAAATTACAATGAATTTTGAAATATCTTGCCACAGGTTGCTCTATGTGAACTGGCAATTAAGGAAAACTGCATAATTTGCTTGCCGACGGGATGTGGTAAAACGTACATTGCTCTTTCGGTGGCCAAACTGGAATATCTTCCCAAAGCGATCGCGTAACTATAATATAATTATCTAAAATTTACAATTAATTTTAATTTAATTTTTAGAGTTTTGAATTTTTGATTGTAGGGAAAAAAAGAAGATAATTTTCTTGGCTAACTCAATTCCACTAGTCCATCAGCAAGCATCGTATTTCAGAAAGCATATTTCATCATCTGGATATGGTGAAACGTCGTACAGTAAAAATGCCCATGTCAAACCGATAACGGGTGATATGAATACAGATAACTGGAATAAAGAGATATGGGATAAAGTAATGGAAAACACGGAGGTTTGTAGTAAATATTTTGCAAGATATTTCGGCAACTTATTGGAATAAAGATTTATAAATTAGCATTAATTGTTGTAAAGATTTTAGTTATGACCCCGGAAATCCTCAAAATTGCACTTAATCATAATCGGATAACATTTGACCAAATAAATTTATTAATTCTGGATGAATGCCATCATGCCACAAAATCCCATCCAATGGCTGTGGTAACAAAATCGTTTTCTATTAGTCCTTTTGTAACTTTAAAGATTTCTATAAAGACATGGCATTAATTTCTGATTTCAAGAAATTTATTTGAATTATTTCGATTTGTGAAATACATGAAATATTTGAAATAAATGCAAAGCGCATTTGTATGTATAAATTTAGTTATTTCAAATATTTCATTTTTAAGGATGCGAAATATTTCAAAAATTTTGCCTATTTATTTCCGAGAAATATTTCAAGTACTATGTCTGTTTCTATATGTAAAAGATAAACCGTGATTGTTACATTTACACAATAATTTGTGCGCAGATAATGGAAAATTACAACGACATAAGAAAATCGTATCCTGACTATCGACTGCCACGTGTAATAGGACTCACAGCAACTATTATCATGGGAACATCTAAACGCGATAAAATCCCGGAAGAAGTTGTGTCTATTGAGAGGCGGCTGCACAGTCGGGCGGTGACCTACCCAGAATACACAGAAGTTCTCCGCTACTCCACGAGTGCGGAAATCAAAATCATTGAATATGTGGGAATCCCGCGTGGAGCAGAACTTTTGATTAATACCGAATTGTCGGTCATCAATCTTCTGGAGAGCTACATTCAAGGGATAAAATCTGTGTCCAAGACCATAAAGGACTCGAGGAAAGACACAGTCGAACATATCAACCATCCATCGTTGAGAAGCGCTGAGCAAATGTATAACAAAAATAAAATGTCCGCCGATGACATCGAAAGAGCTTTGAAGGATGTCAAAAAGATTTTTGAAAACGAGGATGTGTTGAGAAACAATTTACTCGTGCCCATTGGTCTGGGATTGTACCCGGGCAGGTTGGCCGCCGTTTTGAAGCTGGCATTTCTAAAAGCGATGTCCAATGAAGAAAAAAGCATCGATGGGTTGCGAGCTAGGTCGGAGGAAGCCTTGAGCGAAGTCATCGCCTACTGTGATAGCATTCTGATCGAAGATGCGAAATCGAAACAAATTAGAAACTTTGTATCGTCAAAAGTAGAAAAGTTGTTCACGATGTTACTAGAATGGCAGAAATCATTCGGGGCAACGGAGAATTTATGCGGGATTGTATTTTGCAAAGAAAGACTGACTGCCCAAATCCTGTCGTGGCTTTTCTTAGACGCTTCTAAGTAATTTCTCTTACATTTTCTAAATATAAAACAATTTTTCCCTGGCTTAATAGCGTTAGCTTTAAATAAATTACTGGGAAAGTTTCCTAATGCCAACTTTAAATTATAGAAATTGTGAAGAGTTTCAGTTCATAAAGCCATCATTTGTGATTGGAAGTGGCGGAGCTAATAACGATTTGGAAGAGCAAAAAATCAACGCAGTCAAACAAAATGAAAGTATTAAGAAGTAAGATTTTATGTCTTTGGAATTATTTTACTAGAAATTCTTAAATGAAAAAAGTTGTTGAACGTTTTAGATTCCACGATAAAGAAGTGAACTTGATATTCGCCACGAATGTGCTGGAAGAAGGTCTGGATGTCCCGGCTTGCAATATTGTAATCAGATTCGACCCCGTGGACACTTATCCGTCTTTCGTGCAGTCCATGGGCCGAGCAAGAAAGAAGGGAGCTAAATTCTTAGCCATGACGAGTGCTAAAGATTTAGAAAAAACCAAACTAAAAATGCAGAATTTTCAGGCTTACAGTCACTCATTGGCGGATTTCTTGATCCAAAATAAACGGGACGTCTTGAATGTGACAGACGACCAAGAAGACGCCGGAGAGGAAGACCAAACCAGTTTCTGCATTGATCCAACCAATCCAAACTCTCCCAAAATCACTCTGACAGAATCCGTTCAATTAGTATATAGGTGAGACCAAAATAATATTCAGACTTTATTTCGATTATGGTAAACTGAATATTTTTTTCAGATATTGTCAACTTTTGTCAACTGATCGAATTGTGAGCTTGGAGCCAAATTCCTGGTGGCAAGAAGTAGGAGTTCGGAATAACAAACCACTTTTCAAAGCTTTCGTTGCTCTACCCATCAATGCTGTGATTCGAGAAGTCATAGAGGTTTGTTTTCTAAAACATAATTATAAAAAACTACAATTTTGAATAGAAACGGCAAATTACAATGACAGTTTAACGGTTGCAGGGAAAACCAGCCGAAAACAAAAATATGGCGAAAAGATACGCTTTTCTCGAAACGTGCGTAAGACTTTACTGTGAAGGAGCGTTTGACGAAAGCCTCTTCCCCCTGCGTCGGGCTATCCCCAAAGAAATCACGACTTTCTTAGATGATATGGAAGGAAGTGAGAAATATAGAAATGATAAAAAAATTGGCACAAAAAATAGTACAATGTGGTACAAGAAAATGGTAAATGGAATCAAAATTTGCAGAATTTTGCAATTTCTATTTTAGCAATTTTCATTTTTAGTAATGAAGCTTAAAATACTACAGAAATTATTAAATTATTTTTATCACTTTTGCTTAATATTTTGTAGATACCCAAGGTAATAGAAAATAATAGGATTGTAGCTGGTGACAGTTTTAATGCTTACTGGATTAAACTAGTTTTGTTGAAATCAACGACCGAATCTGTTGATCGGGAGAAGCTATATAGTTTTAATGGTTATCAACATGGATTTGCTATCTTGACCAAGATAGATCTTACAGATGTACATATAATTTCCAAAACAACACTAACATCATCATTCATAGACAGCTTTCATTAAATATACTAATTAATTAAATTTTAATAACTTATAGGTACCTTATATGTGTCTGTATGGGCGCCATGGAATACTTTCCTGCACTTTTGAAAGAATCAAACTGAAAAGGGAAATCATTCTGAGCGCAGATGAAATTTCCGAAATAGAAAAATTCCAAAGATACATTTTTCGCGAATGTTTAAATATTAGTCATCCACTGATGTCTAACTCCGATGAAAATCCACTCTTCATCGCTGGACTTTGTCGAGGTAAATTTGTTTGAATTTAGTTCAGATAAATTATTTTTTATTCAATGCCTTTTAAGAATGAGTAAAATGAGTTGACAAATGCTTTGCTACAGATAAGGATAACGACTGGGCTATAAATTGGGATTTGTTTAAAAAATTGGATGGTATTGACAAAAGTATTTATAAAGTGTGGAAAGATGATAACGAACGGCGGAAGCAACGCTACACGCCAGAGGACCTTGAAGATGCAGTGGTCGTGCCGTGGTATCGTCCTGATGAAGGACTGCACGTAAGTTGCAAAAACTAATTCAATTTTCAATTTAAAATGTTAATACTGTCGCAGTTTGGAATAATAATTTATTTTACCATTTTAAATCTTCCATTTGTAGTTTTACTGTGTGTGTCGAACAAGGACGGACCTCAGCCCAAGTTCTCCTATGGACGACAACAAGCCAGATTCTAAAACATTTGAAGTTCATTACGCCAATAAATATAATCTGAAAATATTGAATGGAGATCAGCCATTTGTCCGATGTGCCTCATTGGGCACACAGTTGAATTTCCTGACGAAAAAAAGAGACGAAAATATAATGAGCAAAGTTGATCGGAAGATGCAGCACGACAGTTCGGGAGTTGTCGACTTGATTCCCGAGTTTGTTCGGATTTACCCAATTCCAGCGTCGCTGTTGGTCCAGGCCCGATTCTTGCCTAGCGTGCTCCACAGAACTTATCGCTTGCTCCTCAGCAGGCAGATTCATTTGGAAGTTGCTCAGAAGTTCCAATGGAAAGCTGCACTGGCCTGGAAAGGTAAAGTTAGAAAATGATAGAATTTGTGGTATATAAAAGAAATCTTGATAGAATTGGATCAAAACCTAATCGAAATTATTTTTAACAGCCCAAGACGCAAGCATAGATTTCTTTGATCGGGAATGTCCGAGTCCACCAAAAATAGCAAAACGGGAAGAACCGGAATTGGAGGAAGGGGAACTTCCAAATTCAGATCCTGAGGAAGCACCCCCAAAGCCCAAGATTGTAGAGAAGTCGATAAAAGTTCGCTCTAAGCTCAAAATTGTTCATTTGGATTACATCCATCCAGATGAAATCACGCCCAATGAAATAAACC
Source organism: Tomocerus maximus (assembly GCA_019776445.1). Classification (NCBI taxonomy): domain Eukaryota; kingdom Metazoa; phylum Arthropoda; class Collembola; order Entomobryomorpha; family Tomoceridae; genus Tomocerus; species Tomocerus maximus. The sequence continues at coordinate 12,832 of JABASH010002374.1, forward strand.
AGCACCGTCTGTGGAAATCCAAGGAAGAGCGAAAACAGCTCAAAAAGGCGTCAATCTTGAGCAATTTATTTTCTGACCTTCCCTGCAATATAATGCGTAAATCCATGAAATAAGAAAAATATTTTACACCAATAAATGTTCCAAACAAAAAACTTATTTCGAAATGGATAAAAATGTTGGCTTTTTATAACAGCGTTAATTGACATGGACGACATTACAATGGAAAGTATGGATGCTCCAACGAATTTTGACAAGACGGCTGGACCATCGCCTCTGGATATAATGGAGGTTAGTTTAACAGTTTAAAATTTAAACTTTAAATGCATAGCATAACTGCTGTGTGTAAAAAATTAATTCATTTTTGGAAATTCTAGTCGCTGACTTTGTCAAATGCCAATGATATTCTGAGCTTGGAAAACCTGGAATTGATCGGAGACTCATTTTTGAAATATTATGTCTCCACACATATATTTTGCGAATTCCCGACCTTTGACGAAGGTCAATTGACCAAACTAAGAAACCAACTCGTCTCCAATTGTCATTTATTCAAGTTTGGGTCAGAAAGACAGATTGGAGAAATGTTGGGAGGTGGGATTTTCGTCCCTACCACTTCGTGGGTACCTCCTGGACAGGTAATATTGCAACAGCAACTGTTATTTTAACGGTTGATTAAAACAGAGTTCAGAGGAGTTAAAATTATCATTAACACATATAAAAATAATATTACAAGAGTGAATGCAAAATAATTTCCTACAGAAAGTGCCTTTAGCTGCTGGCGAGGCTGCCGCCATTTGTGATACAAACTATGAAATTTTCGATCTACCAGAAAGTCAAGCTGCAGTAAGTGAATAATTTTAAAATAATTAAAAATGATGAATTAAATTAACAAATATATTTATGAGTGACGATTCCTCATGACAGAGTATGTCGGCAGAGGATCTTGTCACCTGGATCAAAGAGAACAAAACCGTTGAAGATCTGCACAAAAAAACGCGGGCACCGGCCAACAGTACTTTCACCCATACTAGATTGGGGGACAAGAGCATCGCCGACAGCGTTGAGGCTCTCATCGGAACTTACTACACTAAAGGAGGGCAAGACGGCGCTTTAGCCTTTATGGAATGGCTTGGACTCCGAGCCCCGGATGTCAATGGCCAAAAAGTCAATTATAGACGCAGAACGCCCCCGAAATGTGAGAAAATATATGAAGGAACGAGGAAACCCGAAGATTTTTTACCGCTGCTCAGCGACTTGGAAGATCTTATTGATTATAGGTTTGCCGTCTGAATATTTTGATTGGCAATACTAGTTGTCTAATGAATTGGCATTGACAATGAATTTGATAAATGAATTGGCAATGAAAATTAATTTACTGTGAGAATTAATTGATTATTGGGAATCAATATTTTAGATTCAATAATAAATGGCTCGTTGTAGAAGCCTTTTCTCATCCTGGATTCCTTAGAAATTCAATCACAGGATGTTACCAAAGATTAGAATTCATCGGCGATGCTGTTTTGGGTAATTTGTTTGGCAAACCCTTTTATAGTGTACATTGTTTGGAGAAATGCATCAAGAATATAGACAATATAAATAACGTCTATAATATGGTTCTACAGATTTCTTGGTAACTAATCACATTTACAAAAACGGCCTACGAAAAGATCCAGGAGAACTGACCGATCTGAGATCTGCGTTGGTCAACAATGTCACTTTTGGGTCTCTTGCTGTGCGCTACAAGCTCCACAACTACTTACTTATCATTTGCAAAAAACTTCAAGACGCAATTGATAAGTTTGAAACTTATCAAAAGCAGAATAAACACGCAGTGACTGGACATGTATGTGCATTTAGTTAATTTATATAATTATTACTTTCGCAAGTTGAATATTTTGAAAACTTTCAGTTTACCTTAATGAATGACGTGGAAACTCCAATGGCGATGGAGATCGAAGTGCCCAAAGTGCTTGGTGATATATTTGAATCCCTTGCCGGATCAGTATTTTTAGACTGTAATATGTCGTTGGATAAAACTTGGAAAGTATTTTATCGACTCATGAAAAACGAAATTGGTAACTTTGGCTTTTAATATCAATTGTAATACAGAATACAGAATATTTTGGATTTTATCGAAATCTGTATCAATTGTTTGGAGAAACAATATTTAACGTATCCCGTATATTTTACGGGTTAATTTGAATAAATAATTGTTTTTATTTCAGACGAATTCACCAAAAATACTCCAATATCTCCCGTACGGGAACTGTATGAAAGATTTCCTGAACTTAAGTAAGTTTAAGCGTATGGACAGGATATAATTTTACAAACAGAGAATTATTCTTTAATTTTGTGAATACAGGTTCGTTATGGTGGATGAAAACGAAAAAACGGAACGAAAAGGAATGACCAACGTTTCTGTAAAGTTGAAAGGCAAAGTATACTTGGGAACTGGCACTAATAAAAAACAGGCAAAGCAGGCGGTGGCCAAATACGCTCTCATGCGTCTCAAATTAGCTGAAGGAAAAATAGTCGCTAATGAAGAAACGAAAAATATGTCACTTCACAACTCTCCATAACAAATTAAGTGCTTGGCACAAATACTATAATTAGCTGTCATTATCTCGATAACCCGCAGTTGTAGTTTTGTAGAAATTATGCATTTACAATGACTACAAATACAAATTCATGTATTGTGATAACTTACGCAGCGTGTGATAACTGAAAACATTTGTACAGGGCAATATTAATTATAGAAATTATAAAATTTTTGTTTTAAACTGTAGATATGCATGCTATACATTTTAAATAGTAGCACTCAATTGCCAAATATGTTTGAGTGTATGATGTTAAAGCATTCAAAAACTTAGAGAATGATAAAGTTGATAATAATATTGTAATTTCAGATGTAATATGCCAAGTGTAATTTATTTTAATGACTTTTTATTTGCTGAGTTTTCAATATGAATGTGCAACTAGGTAGTAATAATGTGCTATAATAATAATGGATTAGAACAGGGAACAGTTTGTGGAGGGAGTATATCTGTAGTCAACAGAATATTCAGCCATTCATTTAGTTCTTTCTTTAATATTAGTAAAACTTTGAAGGAATACGCCTACCAAACAGGAAAATAAATCCAAGTAGATCAATTGCTTAGATAATGATATAAATTAAGAGGAAAGTAGTTAAAAAATCATAAAGTCTACTTTTAAGGAAAATGGAAAATTGTTTATTAAACTACCTATCTTATTAGGTAAGCCTATATAATATTAGTCCATAATCGCTGAGGGTCATAGAGACAAATAGGAATGTAGAAACTTTGTATTGTTTAGTTGCAAAAATGATTGCATTGTTAAATGAAGGCACCGAAATTACATTAAGTATAATGTGGGTGAATAGGTATTTGCTATGATCGGTATCGAAAACAATGTGGACTTGGTAAGGCTGTGAACGTACAACTTGTGCATTCATATATAAATACACTAGAAAACTATCGAATATCGTAACAAAATCTTATCTATGCTGATTATGCATTAACTTTGTTTTCAATGTACATATTACCTTATTATTTTGTTGGCAGGTATTAATTGGCATACACATAGACAGGTTCAAATGGTATTGTATTAACCACGTTATCAGCATCGGTTCTATGAACTAAATAAGCATATTATCATGTCTCACTCACTCAATCAGAAACAAAATTTTAACGACAATGGATTGTGATGGCGAAGGCTTAGAACACGCGATATTTGAGGTCTGATTGTTAATTCTATGAAAAATATCTACGAATTTTACGAGTTCTACGAAAAATAAATCGGAAAAGCAGTCATTTCACCGTAATACAGATAGGTATTAAATATGGCATAATATTTTGAGCCAGTGCCCATCCATATCGTATTAATTTACTTCGTAACATGTTATGCGTCATACAAAACCATCATCAAATGAGGGGCAATGTAAATAGAACAAGGACCTATGTATAAAGATAAAACTAATCACAATGGTTGGTTTTAATAATAATCAAAAATTTAACTTTGCCATAGTATCGACAATCGATAGCATACATGCACATACTACATCTAGTATTTTGTTCGTGGATTTTATCGAAAACGAAAATTTTCATTTGAGTTGAAGAAAGATAAATCGGAAGTGGAAGACTTGAGTGGAGTTTTTTGTAACGTGTTTTGTGAGTTCAAAACTGACAAATCAAGATGCACGGGGCACCAAATATATTCAGAGCTAAAACTCTGGTTCGATTCAAGTTCAAAAAATATTTTAAGTCATGAAAACGAACCACATATGCCGTCACAGAAAGCTCGCCCGAGTTAGGGAAACTGTCCCCAGAAGACTAAAGTTATTATTCAATTTTATTAGAGTCAAGCTTATTAAGTAGCTACTTCTCAGCAAACAAAACTGGTTTTGATAAGGTTTTGAAGACGTATACGCGATTCTCTTCGAGCCGTCTTTATTTTTCCTGATAACGACGTGAATGCGTCTTTAAGACCACATTTTGGGCATCTTAATCTCGGCCACACTCGTCTTCACAACGTCTTCTCAACACCATGTGAGTGTTTGCTGGGTTGGCTACTTTAAATGAATGACGGATCTATCTGTCTGGCAACACAACACAATAACTCAAGAATAGATTGAGATCATGGGCTCAAGCTTTTTGTACATAATCTAGCTGTCAAAAAAAGGTTAAGTGAGGTCAGCTTCATTTGACCTTTGACCGCGGAGTAAAAGATAATCGGTTCAAGCTTTTTGTACGTATTCTAGATGGTTCTCTCTCACAAACTTCCGTGCCAAACTTCCGAATTGAAAACTATGTTCATCTGACCTATCACGTCAGAAAAATCGATAACAGAAACACGGATTGTGATAATCCGTTCTAATTTTGTACGCAATCTAGTACTAAAGAAATTTTACATTAAAAATGGCATCCAACGGACCTTTGACCTCAACCCGCTACTTCTGTGCATGTTTATTAGATGAGTTGCCATTACCACCTAATATATTTTAGCATAGAAAAGGTTTTTGTTAAGGGGGAAGGGGGACCCGATGATTCGTAGAGATACTCAATATATAAAATACATTATGCAACCTGCTTTGCTGCACATGTCTTGTCTCAATATTCTTGTAATGTTGTGTGAAAGAATTCCCAAGCATTAGAAAGTGATGTCCATTGGTTGGTTAACAATTACCATCAAAATCATTGTTAACAAACCTAACCAAACTTTTCTATTGGATGTTCAGCCATTATTGGCTCCTTGAACAAATATTCGCGCTCCGTTCCGTCAACACAAGTTCACTCCGCCGTAGGTAGTCACAGAATGAATCCGTTTCAGTCTTTCCAGCTCTATGCGTGCACGACAGTTAGATCCGTGTGCGCAGTATGCAAAACATAGGACGGACGGTTATCCCGTCTCTGTGCAAGCTATTCCCAAGCGCCTTATAAAACAAACAAGCGCCATTCTTCTATTTAGAGTTTCACAAAAGGTAGGTGACACCTCTTCTGTGTACCTCAACACTTGACTTTGACAAAATGGTTTCTTTTTCTATGGCTAAGCACTAAGATGTGACTCCGGACTCGGGCGAGCTGAAAATGAATTAAATTGAACAATTATAGTTGGATTCAAGGTAGGTAAAATGTCATTGCAACTTGTTTCGTCTACAAATAACAAGGTATGATTTTAGTTTTTGAAAAAATCACTCAAAATCACAACTGATAGGAAGGGCCTTGCGAAGATGTATTTACTTCGATTTCCCCAATGGTGGTTTTGAGGGAATTCGGGATCCGACTATAAAGCATACCTTGTTAGACGAACCAAGTTGCTATGACATTTTACATGCCTTGGTTGACTAACACTCGAGGCAGCCGTTATCTCGATCAGGGCATAAAAATCCGGGTTTTTGGGGGCATTTGAACACCCAAGAATACACTAATCTGTGAGGTTTTATGCAGATTATTGTATGAATTTCGTGTTTTAATTAAGAATTAATCATGTTAATTAATAACTTACTTATTTTTGCACCTTTAATATACAAATTGTAATTAATTGTAATTAATTTTAGTTGAGGAAAACCCCTAACACCCACCAAAAACCCGGGTATGATACACCCCGTAAGATACGCCTTGTGTCTCTATGCAGACTGTCTAATTAATGTATTTTCATACACTTGGCCAAGGATTTCGAGATGACGCCCACCTACAGTTTCTATTTCGAGAGTAGATATACAGGGTCATCAAATACCTTTGTCTCTTCCCCCCGCCTACAATAGTTTTCCACAGACTATGTACCAAATATGCCTGTACATCATCTTGGAGAAAATCTTTTTGCCAATCTAATGAACCCTAATACCAAACAAATCGTTTGAGGTGAAACGGGTAAAAAATGTTTGGAAACAAGTTGAAAATATTCCTTAAGTTGCGTCCGATTTTGAAGAATTTTAGCTCGCAAAAATTTATTTTTAGAATAATAGTTCCAGAATCGTTATAAAAATTAGTGAATTTTCCCTCAATTTTCATCAAAATTGTAAGTGGTCACTTATCCAACTTTTTTGCGGATCTTTCCAATTCTGACAAAATCTGGAAAAAGTTGGAAAATTAACCAAATTTCCGATTTTGATGATATTTGGTGGAAAATTTACTGATGCAGTTTTAATTACGATTCTGAACCATTGCAACGGATAGATGGAAATCGTGTAGTATGTGGAAGGCTGTGGTGTGGGTGACACAGGTATTTGATGACCTTGTACTATATCCGCTGTCTAGTGTGCATTTTCATATACTTTTATAACCAAGGATGTCGAAATGACTCACGCCTGAAATTTCTGTTTCGACATTTTTTGCATTTATTACTTTCTAATAAACATTTTAATTTGTGCAGGTCTTAGGTAGTTTAATCGCAATACTTGGTAGTCATGCTCATTTCAGCTCCTATTGGACAGACTTAATGAAAATGGATAATTACAAAGATTGTGAAAAGTGTCCACCACGGTCTATGGAACTCTATTTTGTGTCAATTACAATTGTGACAACTGCCGCTTCTATTGCTATGTTCTTTGCACGTCTGGTTACAAAGAAGCCAATTTTAGACAAAGTGGTAAACTTTACTGCAGCTTAATTAGTTGATTAATTAATTTGAATAACAATAAAATATTGTTGTTAAATAATATTTGTTAACATTCATTTTTTCAGGATGTGGTTTACCATTTAAATGCTGGAATATTGGTATTCATTGGAGGAATAGTTCTAATCGTCAGTGCCAATCAGATTAACACTGTGGTGCAAGAAGATTTATCTGGAACTCCCAAAAATGAACTTCAACTTTATGACCAAAAGATCATTGCGGGTGTAAGTTTTGGTTTGTGATTTGAGTACACAAAGATAAAAGCTATAAAACCATTTTTATGTATAAATCTTGTACATGATAGACAAATATGGCTTGAAATTTGAAGGGTTTATAGGATTACATGATGTATGTGCGTATTCACCTAGCGCCCATTTTTAGTGTCAACGTCAAGAGAATGTAAAACGACGAGTCTACGCTGCTCATAGTCGTGGTCTGACGCTGAATGGGATCCAGGTTAGATCCTAGCACATTTCCCTAGCACATTGTGCTAGGATATAACTAGTTAT
>JABASH010002375.1:0-20465 GCA_019776445.1 Tomocerus maximus
TATATCTAGCATCAACAAAACCAATGCTTTAGTATAATGTACTAACTGGACGATTTTAATAGTCATCATGAATTTACTGGTAAAACAATTAATATTACTTGTTTTAATTTGATAAGTTGTTAATATTATTATAAGATGAGTAAGCAAGGTAGAATTAAAACCTAGGTTTGAGATAGATGAATGCGCATTGTAGGTATAGGATACTTAAGTATGTAGTAGTAGCGGTATGAATAGTAAATAATACAAGTGTATAAGTATGAATGTGTTTATATAATGGCTGCCATGCAATGACTGTAATTGGTTTGGTCTCATTACATTAGTCGGGGAGAGTAAGTAGTAGTAATATGTAAGTTTGTTAAAAGTGTTTGGTATATTATGTGAGTGTGTAGTGTAAGAAGGGAAAAGAGTTGCAGAGAAAGAGAATATCGAGAGAGATTAGAGTTGTAAGAATGGAGAAAGTGGAAAGGAGCTCGCAACAATGGTTTTGAAACATTTCTTGACCAGGTTTTTGAACAAATGTCAGGTCATAAAGGCTGAGACAGACATAATGCGTGGCTTGAGGCAGTTGGAAAGAAGGGAGATAAGATGAGCGGCAGTAGTAGTAAATTATTTTATTGGATCCAGGAAAAGTGGAATTCTTAAGAAATTATCTAAAGTGTACTAGCATTTCCCACTAGTGTCATTCAGGAAGAATCATTATAACAAGTCTGTCATTAGCGGTGGAATCCATCAAGGACTCTGGCTCCCAAACTTCAAGAACACTGAATCTACATCCGCTCATCTACTTACTCCTATCTTGGCTCAGCCACCTAAGTGTAAAATATAAACGTATTAGGTACCTAGGCAGGCAGGCAGTAGTCACTCAGCCAACGAACCAACTAACTAACTAAACTAACTATTAGCACATTACATTAAATGCCTTCTTTCTATAGTCCCTCGCTCTCCCTCCACTTTTCTTTGACTTTCCAGCTCAAACTACCTCTACATCACCTACGGATCTCTAGGAGAAAGACACAATGTAATAGTAGACATACTAAAGACTTCCCCTCATCATTCTCTCTATGCACATGCCACACATTACACCTATAATTCCATATACACTAAGTGTTCAATAGTATATAACTCACAATAATGCTTAACTACTTATAGATACAATCACTACTACACTATATAGCCCACTATTATATACACTATATAAACTACACACACTATATATGCATTTAAAATACTAAAGTGCATGGTTCCACCATCCATGTACTACTAACTTACTAACTTCTAGTAATCATGTCTGGTGGATATGAGTTCAGCTCAGGGAGTGTAAAGAGTGAAAGCTGACAGTCATATCGTACCAGGAGAAAGAAAGGAAAAGTGAGTATTTCTTTCTATACCAACTTGCATTGTGGATCCCAAACCGACTCGACACAAGTCAAAGCTCACATTACTGCAAAGTGGCTCGATTAAAACCCTTAGCAAAGTAATTTTTGAGGTGAGAACTGAGGACGTACCAGGTTGCACCAGCTCCTGCCTTCACTACAGCAGATAAGATATTTTATTATGTATGTCCTATAGTTCAATGAAACAACCATTCTCTACTTTTCCTATTACCTTCTCTCGCCACAGAAAAAACAAAACGTTTCCTCCAGATACACGCAATATTATTAGGTACTCAGAACTTGTTCCTAAATACAGACCCAATGAGCAGCTCAGCAGAAAACTTGTATAACAGAAGAAATAAATAAGTCCCTATGCTCTAGTTCATTTTATATACCATAGAATATGATAATAGTATTAAATTTGCTAGCTGACTGTGTATCTGTCGACAATATTTAAGTTATTTCAGGGCCTGGCAGAGGCAGGAGCGAAAAAACATGTCATATTATGACACATGAAGGAACAAAACAATAACGATTAAACATTACAGTAGAATTGAATGATGATTTGGAGTCGACTACTACTTAATACTAGACTCTTGAAATGAAGTGTCTAAGTAGGCAGGTAATAGTTGTGCTCTATTTCTGGTTGATTATCGTGTGAGTATGTTGTGTGAAGGTTTAAGTGTAGTCATGCCCCGAACTAAACGCTATAGGAGTTGGTTGGTTGGGCAGTGAGTGTGTTCTGGTCAGTTGATGTTGGTCGGGTCGGTTGGAAGAAGTCTCATTTGATTAATACCTATTAACGTCTGTATGGCCATTTGAAAGGGGGAATCGCTTCGAGACATTCTTCATTAATCTCGACACGCGGACCTTATCTCGACATGCATTTCTCGCTGGACCACTTGAGCCCATTTCGGGAGAGAAGGAAAAATGTCGATGGGTGCGATATCATACAAGCAAAGGGCGTTACACTGAATGTATATCCTAAGCTGCAAATACATTGACGCGTACACTTTTACACAACAACGCCCTTCTAAATCCTAACGACCAAATTATCAAGCCAGCGGCTAAGCCAGAAAAGCACTTTCACTCGTCCTCTCATTTTCCTTTCTCCTGACACCAGATAAGAGAAATCCTGATGAATGAAGACAACGGTTGTTTTTCAAAGGGTCTCCAACCAAATACAGACACATACACACTACACATTCCTACATCCTAGGATTCTTTTCTCTGTCTCCTTTTGTGCATGTCCATATGTCCATTTTAAAAATACGGGCTGGGGAGTTGACTTTTGGGACTCTCAACATCCACGGCCCTTTATGTATCTCTATCACAAAGGTACGATATTTTCTATTATGCCTCTAATGTTACTAACAATAAGTAAGCACCCTTCCAATGTTACATAAGTTACAAAGTAAAGAGTGCAAAAGAAGTAATTCAGATCACAAACTTTCTTTTCTTAGTCCACTTTTCCTCTGTATACCTACAACTCCATAATATGCAGTCTATATACGATTAGACTATCCATTAGTATAAAAATATACCATATTTAAGACATCTTTCTACGACTAGTAGGTATACCCACCTCCCAGAAAGCCAAATGTACATGCAGGTATAAAGTTGTTTTCTCTATAAGTATGTAGTAGCTGATTCATTATATATTATTAGTTTGTGTAAGAATGCAGACGGAAGGACACCAGAGTACTACTATGACGAAAGAACGATTGTGGGGGCCAAAATGTAATGTAATGTGTGTGGCTGGAGCTAGGACTCAGTGGTGGCGGAGTTGGTACACAATGGAATAGAGGCTATTACAGTTGATAGCAATTGACGCCGTGACTGAGAGTCGCCATCACATCACCAGCCAAACCAAACCAGCCACATCCAGAACAATGATCATTCTAAAGACCGAAAAGTATTTTGCCTCCACCTATGCACATGATGACTATGCTAGGTATAGCTGATAATAATATTATATAGTAGCCTTAGAAATACTGGTATAGCAGACATATGTACTATTTAGTTAGTGCCTTAGTACAATAATAATAATATTATCCGAAGCAACGATACATTTACGTATAGTAGATACATTGATTATTACAGCCGAAGAGTAAGTGTAATAAGTAGTAGTAGGCACTCACTACTATGTGTATTTATCGTTAGTCGGTGGGATAATAGCTAATAGAGAGAGACCGGGTTGATATCCAAAATTTGAGAGTGTAGAAGGCGCAAGGAAGCAATTAAGCGATTGCCAACAAACAGGTAGTGGAAATGTTTGCCAAGTAGTTAGGGCCGGGGTGTGTGTGTATGTGTATGTTGTGTCAACTAATAACTAATATGATTTCATAGGATGTGATGTGACCAAAGAAGAGAGAAAGACTCATTTGCTGTTTCCCATTAGCTTGTCCCTTGACTTGGCCAGACCAGGGCAGCGTCACCAACTAATATTGCTCCTTTTCGCTATCGTGCTAATTAATTGCTTCGCTTGGCACATACACCACCCTGAGTTGACTGTTCCCAACTATTATTATTATTGCTAATAATACGTTTGTTCAAAGTTGTGAGGACTAGACCAAGGCAAAGTTCTCTATTATTTACTATAATATCATGTCATATCAGTAGTTAGACAGTTTCTGTAGTTTTAGTTCGACTTGTACACACATCCTACTACTATTAGGTAGAAGCTTCTGTTTCATTTTCTCCTGATTCGCTCGGTGCATGGCTACACATACACGCTCCCTATCCTGCATTCACACTATACTGTAGCACTAATAGCGTCCATCAGTTTATCCTCACTCATCCAGATGCTAAATATACAAATATACACAGATATTATAATCAGTCTGCGACTCTGTAGTCTACTCTATAGCTAAAGTAATTGTGTACATGAAGATACATACATTCACAGATAGAAATTCTCTCTCTGCCAAGCGAACCAATAATGTACGCACACTAAATGCAGCCGAGGGAACATATTCCCATATAGATTGGCATATTGCCCTTGTATCATTTTTCAGCAAACAATGAAATGAAAATTATTCGCAATCCCGCTAATTGGCTGTTTATACTGAATGGAAACAGGTCGGTAATATGTACTAACATAATTAGTCGGCTGTAATGAATCAAGTCGAACTCTAATGAAAATGAATATAGCTCAATCAGACTGCCTTTCTCCCAGCAGCACGCCTAGGAAGAAGACGAGGCCCGTGTCAAAGGGAAAGCACCCTTTCCGTTATACAATAAATACCCACTAAATAAATTACACTACTACCACTCATAGACACACTATTAGTATAGAGCAGAGCCTGAATTTACTTTAATTTCCCTCTCTACCTATTTTCAGGAATAAAACCAACGACCACTAACAATAGCACAGAGGTACATAATGGTGTGACTTAACTTGACTTAACTACCAATGAAGATGCGAGTATGTACACACACTTCTCCCTGTAATATAATCTTGGCAGAGACACTCATTCATAACAAAACCCACATAATAATGGAATTATATTCTATACACTAGATAGAGTCTAGATAGGGTCTAGATAGGGTCTAGATAGGTAGATTGTATAATGTAAGTAGGTGAGAGTGAAGTGAGGTAAGAGACAGTGGAGAAAGCAGAAAGTCTCCATGCACACACATCCACACACAACAAATACGGAAGAAAGTTGTGCGAGAGTTGCATTGCACAGATCCAAGTCTCCGTTTCGGAGCGGAGAGGCTAAAACAAACGGAGAATGCGAGGAGGAGCGTCTCGAAGGTCAACTTTGACTTGACTTGCTGTGTCGGAGACTCCTGGGCTGGGCTACTTCCAACTGGACCACTTGGGCCAACACCGCCGCCAACAACCGTCGCTACAAACACATCCGCTGTCAGACTCTACTAATGTTCACCACACCGAATGCGACTCAAAACTCTAAACGAAAACTTTGTACTTTCTGCATACTTCACTCACAACACAAGAGAAAACTGCCGCATCCCTCTTTGTCCAACTATCACCAGCCTGACTTACTTTTTCTTATCTTACCTTCTCCCTACTATACTATATAAAAAATCTCCGGATGGAAACCTACATTATACCTTGCTACACTTTCGGACACACCGGACGCAACGAAATGAATGTGTGGATAACACAAGAAGCGTCAGCTCGAGAAATCCACGGGACTGTTCACCCGTTCCTAAACATTTCAACCAACTTTCTCTATACTTACTTCTTTATCGACGAACATTCTACCTGCATTCAGACAATAATGTGTCACTGTTTATAGCATTCGTTTCCTGTAAAATATTACCCATTCAAGATATACGCACCAAACATGTGCACCATCACAAAGACACTATAAAAGAACAAACTGCGATGAATTTTATGCATACCTTGTACATTAGACGATTTCTTGTTTTGATATTTGCTTCGGTTTAAAGACGCTTTGGGTGTTTGGAAAATATTTCAACGACCTTTGATTGGATTGTGGGCATGTACTACAATCGTGTAGGTAGTATTAACGTATTTTATGGTATTTATGTGCATAGAGAGAGAATATCTCAATAAAATTGGCTTTGTATTGGAGACAGGCTGAAAAGAAATGTTTGTATAGAGTGAAGAATAAGGGTTGAGGCAGTTGGGGGTAGAATGTAAAGCTGGTGTCTGCCAAGAAGAAACAATGAGTGCAGAGAGAAAGTCAAAAGCATGGAAGTGGAATAAGGTGGCCGGTGATGTGATGGCTGTACATACAGATATAAATGGTCTATATTTGTATGTATAGGATGATTGTGGAGTATTAGAGCCATTGATAGTTTGACAGAAGACAGGCGAGATACTGAAAGCTACACGGCACGGCCTCTGTTCCCAGCAAAAAGCTAAAGTGCCCGAGAGTGAAAGCAAAGAAGATAGGGAAGAAATAATAAAGTATCCCTGCGACTCTCCGTATATCGTTTGCACATAGACTCATAGGAAATAGTATTTAGTAGGCATATAGGGAGTGAATTGAGAATGCGAGTGAGGATTTAGCACATGAATACCAACCAGTGTCCTTCGTATTCTGCATGGAATGTGGCGTACTGTGGGTAAACAATGCCCCACTTAATTGCTTTTACACTTCTTTGCACTTCTCTGAAAAATATGCAGGTTTGGGTGGATACATCGTAGCAATCAAGCCTTGCCTAGAGTAAATACGGTTTTCGGATTTTTCGGCAGACGAGAGTTTTATTTGGAATTCGGAAAAACTTTTTCTCCTTTCTCTGCCGATCAGCAAGGCTTGTCACTCCTTAATTTCAATGAAATATAATCGGAGAGCGTTCGTGGGCGCGCTGAAGGGAAAGAAGAGGCTGGCAAAGAAAGCTGCGAGTGGGATGTGGGACCCATGCTAATGTAAAAAATCAACCTCCATTCGGATTACGATGACACCAGCACAAACCCATCATAAAATTCTCTCCGTTTTACTCAATCTCATTCATGTCTAGATAGGATTGGCATATTGGAGGTCTGATTGAGCACTCCCGGCTTTGCTCTGAATCTTAAATACTTACACTCAGTTGACACTACTAGACAATCCATCCACCTCTCTATCCACCACCACGTTTGACTTTCCCCGCACTCGCCCTGTCTGTCCGCTTTCCTCGCACCGTATCACTCCTATAACAAACATCTACATATTTATACACTTCCTCCTATCCCTACTACTACATAAATAAATCCGCTATACTCACAAAAAAACTTTCCTCCAATTTCCTTTTTTATTTAATAAACACCTTGCTCCGATGGCTACACAAAACTGTGCGTATCTCTCCGAACAATAACTTGACAGTTTACATGAGTGACTACACTCACTTCCAATCCACGTGTACCTACACAACCCCTATTATTACCAAACAGACCCCGCTTTCCAATACGTTCCTCCACCCATACCATTTACGCGGTGCTTCACCGTACCCTGCCACTGGCAAATATATTATAGAATTATTATGTTCCTATTCTAACTAATAATTGGTATAACATTACTAAAATTAGTTTTCAAAGAGCAAGCATAAATCAAGTAATTCTTTCGACAACCTCTGACACTTAAACTAAAATATTATGAAAAAAATTTCTGTGTACGGTTTCCACGAAATTAACCATAAAGATTGGATCTGTACTACAATATACGAATACTTGTACTTTTGTACATAAATAATAGGGATTCAGACTATTTGGAGTAAATTATTGCAGGGTACTTCGAATTAGGGTTATTGATTGACAGACAAATAGAGAAGACAATAGTTATATATAGATATAGTAGTTACATAGATATTTAGTTGGGAGGGTTGGAAGGATGACCTTTGATTGACAGGAAGAGGAGCGAAGGTGGGTTCGGTGTTTTCGGGTCGTAAATAGGAAGGGCAGGTAGGGGCATATATGGAGGGTGCGGGAGAAGACAGGACATGATGCGGAAGACAAGGGACCTCACTCACATATAGCTGAGTGGCATGGCCTGGGATTGCTGGATGGGTGGCTGGAGAAATGATATGCAGTGAATGTGTATCTGTAAGAGAGTTAGGCAGGGAAGTCTTCGCCTAGTGCGTCTGCATGATTGCTCAGGCGAAAGGCTGGGGAACGACTCGGGCAGAATGAACGATGTTACCCGACTGTTTTAGTCCGTGAAAAATTAAATTTTTCATTTTAAGGAACCAGAATGTGCATCGGGTAGGCAACCCAATTCACGGCATGATAATTTTTACGGAATAATAAATTCCTGTGGTAAACTTCTTCCAACAACTTTTCAGTGGAGAGCAGAGCAGACAAAAGTAAAGGCTCGACAACTAGAAAATTATGCTATTCCTGCGAGTTTTTGCATTCTTTTCCTCGCTCCTTCGCATCCTTGGATGGGCTTTTCCTTCCATGCCCATAAGTCCTGAGTTTACCTTGCCTGTCCTTCTCCCCTGATTCAGATTGAACTTTTAAGGCTAAGATACTCTCTCACTATCATACACAACTATACACACCACTGCCTATTAGGTATGTACATATTTATCTACAATTCTAGTATCTGTACTGAAGAATACATAACAGACCACGTAGCCGGCAGTTCATATCCCTACCTAGCATTTCCATTCTTGTTAGCCATAATAGCGATATACCTTTTCAAACAACCGTTTGCTTACATAAGTGCATACCTACATACATAATATAATTCAATGAGTAAGAGTAAGTAACTCTGAGATGGAAGTTGAACTGACTGAGCTCACAGATCAGTGTACACACATAAGTGAGGGAGACCCAACTGACTCTTATTGTTAGCACAGTGCAAGAGTATCAGTGAACTCCGAACACTGCCATCCCATTTTACTCCTCTTTTCTGCCACTCGTCCTTTTTTACTATCCCGTTCCGGACTGCTGCTATATAATATTATATCTCCTCTGTATATGCACTCCAAAGAACATAAAACACTAGACACTGTCTTTCGCACAACATTGCATTTCTCCAACAATATTTTATATCCACCCTGGATCAACTTATTAATGTGGCATCTCAAATAATATTATGTAAATGCTCTAAATATATAGTACTGTGCAATATTTAAGTGTTGTTGTAAATGTATAATTAATTGTGATATGCAAAGTCTTATAGCTATGACATTTTTAGTACACAATTACTTAATGTACAAATGCCATCACACTTTATTTGAAATGTGTGTGTACTTTAGTAACTCTACTCTGACTAGTATAAAATAGTATGACACAATGCAGTGGACATATGAATGTAAAAGACTTAAAATAATAAAAATTGGGTTATCACTGGAAGTTGTATATAGGTGCGTTGGAAGTAGTTAGTAATGTCGTAATGATAAATTACCTATCTGTGATATACTAAATAGGAATTTAAAGAACTGAACTACATTTGTAGCATTACTTCCTTAGATAAAATGAAGGAAATAAACAGGGAAATAGTCATTAATAGACCGCAATAAGATTTTGAATCGGAGTAAAGAAATAAAAGAACATGCCCAAGTATCTTTGGAGTTGTGTTGGGTCGTAAGATAATACAGTTATGTGGGGTGGAACGATAGATATAGGGATTTCTAATTTATATATTGAGATCCAAGGCGCTCCATCTCATGACACGGACGTGACGTTTAGGAAAGAGAAGAATGATACTGGAAAGGGAAGAGTTGGCGTTTTGCATATTAATTTCCTATAATTATTGGATAGCCAAAACGAAGTAAGGTGCAATGTATGCATTTTTATCAGATCCACTTCTAATTATGTCATGCTCTATAAAAAGCGGCGGAATGAAGAAGGAGTTTTGTTGACTTCGTCATTTTTCTTTGGAAAGTTCTTTTGCTTAATGACGGCAATATTTCCCTACCGAACCCGCGACAGGTCATTAGAACGACTACAACTAAGAGCTCAAGTCGGTTATCGAAAACGATGTGGGAGCGAGAAAAAATTATTCATCAATTCATGCAATCTCTTTCGCACCCCATCCACTATTGTTTTTCCTTCTCTACACTCTGACTACTGCTCCTTGCTACTCCAACTCCTGCAGAACTCATACGCGTTTACACTTACATTTACTCAACTCACTCACTCCACGACTCTTTCTGTTTATGCACTGTTCAGTTAAGTCTCTGCTATATACTACTAAGTATATTCATATACCATATACTTATGTACATGAGTTTACACATAAATATTATTTTGTTCTAATACCACTGTAGTAAGGTGGCAAGAATTTAGTATTTAAGTTGCCTTAGTGCTACTAACTACATTATTTAAATGCCTACTCACGAGCTACTCACTTATACCCATCTCCGCTCGACATAATAGAGTTATAGAGACAAGCTCAGTATAATATTACTATTAAGTATAGGAGCACTTTTGGACAAAGTATTCCTTATTGCTAGTTTGACTACCATTACATTACAACGCCAACGCTATTATTGCAGTGTAAAGATATAACGGTTGTTTTATAACCCTCAATCCACAATCTCAACTCAGCCATTCTGAGCTACAGACTCCATAGTTTGCTTTGCTATATATCTCCCTTCACTGCCGATAAAATGCATTAGTAACTGCCTACACAAGTAGTGCACATGGCATATCTAACATTGCTAACTACGGCACAATGTGATGTAATGTACTGATTCCTAGTCGAGACAAAAGACAAACCCTTTCCAAATTTTTCCTGTTCCAAAATGTTACTTTTTACTTTGTCATCGACACAAGTTGTTCCGTCCACAGTCACCCCACGCACACACCAAGCAACTCTTAATAATACTTTGTAATCAAGAATGTACACTGTCCCTACGCTCTCAAGTTCCCATTGTCTTTCCTCTCAGTTCTAGTGCCCAATTCTTTCCTTTCAATTCTTTCACTCCCAACTTAATTTTTCTTCCTATGACTACTCAATACCTCTAGCCTATTTAAATATTCCACTAAGTAGACACCTCACCTAAACATTTCCCTCACTTAAGTGTTCCTTCCATACAAAACCTCTTCATTGTGCTTACAAATAACTTTCCACCCTATACCACCGTAAATTAACGGAAAAGTAAAACAAAAAACTTAATTCCAACTAAACTTTATATGCTTACTACGTGTATGCATCACGACTGAAAAATCATAGGAATTAATGAATAATGTCACGCATTTGACTAATTCATCTACTTAATATCTTAATCACTATATAGAATTTATTTTGACCAGCTTTCTCCGTCTCACCATATAACTTTGGAATACATGGTTGGTAAGAGATACTTGATAGAAAATGTTTATCAATGTAGTAGTACTCAATTATATGTATAAAATTAAGTGCTTATTCTTAATAGTAAATTGAAAATTGTGTTTGTACTCAAACAGAGGTAGAAGCATGGAATGTTCGATTGTACACTGAGTGTCCATTATGAAGAAGGTAAGGGAGAGGTAAGGGAGATGATGGCGTCCAGTGAGATTGAGACTTTTGAGATTGGTAAGTGATGATGAGTTGAGTGAGTGAAATGATGGAAACGTGGAAATCAAAATTTAGAGTTGAAGTGATCCTGGCGTGGGATTGCATCCCTTGAAGAAGAATTGACTATCTGGCACATTCTCCCCTGCTGACATTCACATGGAGAAGAGTAGCGCAATTACGCCTCTGTTTATTCTGCAGATGGATGCCTGAGTAATCTAAACAAGCGGGGAAGTCGCCTCCCATTGTAAATGTCTGTAGAGAGCAATATCCTGTAGTCTGCTGTATCGATCATTTCCCCCTTTCTTTAACAAACAGCTGCCTTGACAACATACACAAAATATAAATGCCCATTTCTGAGTAAGCAAAGCAAAGCACATCTCACATAACACTAACACAACTCATCGTCAGCTAAACATTTATACATGCAGCTACAGAATAAAATACAAATAAAACAACACAAGTCCACCAACCCATAGCCACCACATCACAGGAGAGACACACAGAATCTCCTTCCTCGCCTACTAACACAATAGACACTAAAACTAAGTAGGCAGAGGCAATCCTAATATCTCCGTACGACTTGATTACTAAAAATAAGAGCCGACTCATAATAATGTCAGGCCCATCTACAGACTCTTAAGCGTGAGATACTATTTATTATAGACCACATAGATTATGAGACGAAATTTATTTTGAATAAGCCTTAAGCAAAGCAATATCATATCATGGTGACTACAGATAAGTAAAACAACGTATCATCATGGAGCTGTTCGCAATCAAACCAACTCACCCTCTCCTTTAGATTTATGCCAACTCCTAAGCAAAACAAAAACAACAAAGACTGGCCCTGCAATCTCCACCACTTGCTTACTCCTATACCGCAGTCAACAACACTCTCCCCATTTATATTCAAATTGACAATTTTTACGACATCATAATTAGTCTGCCTTTGCATTTCTGATTCATTTCCTCTCTCACTCCTCACATTACTTTCAACCCAACTGCTTTTCTTCCGCCTCCAAATAAAGCTTGAGCAAATATGACGTGTTTATCGTTCATACACATCATACCGACCACGTCCAGCTCCCCTAAATAAATTTCCTACTCCTACTATGCCTCCACATGTAACTAATTACACAATCAGAAATAATTATGATTCAAAAAGTATTGGTACCTTGGTAGAGAATTTTATTGCTTAGAGTCTTTATGATATGCAAACATCGTATATCTGTACCAACGACGTATATCTCTGCAAAAATTACCTAATTTACAATCATTACTTTCATATCCCTTCGCGACCAAGTTCTGAGGTGCAAGATTTTAAAAAACTCAAAACGTTTTAGTAGACAGCAATTAAAAATCATTTACAATAATTCAAATCAATTGCCAGTGGGTAAATGATATCAGTCGATTATATTTCAAGAAATTATAATGCATGAGCTATGTAAAGTAAAGATTTATGGGCTAAGTAGTTTGACTTGGCAATGGATAGTCTAATGACATCGGTTTAGGAATTAATACAGCATCTTCTACTAGACTACCTAATAGAATAGAAGCATACTGAGTATGGTGCATGGTAAACTAATATAGTGAATGTATTATATTACGTAGAATAATATGTAGTTCATATCTGTAGATGGTGGAGGTATTCTGTGTAGGTATTGTTTAGTGAATAGTGAACAATAGGCCAGAAGATATAATGTCTCATGTTGTCTTATCCTCATGCATCCGCTATTTGAGTAAATAGAGAGCGCGTAGAGAATGGAAATGAGTAAACAGAGTTTTGCTTTGAAGGGGAACGTTAGGGACTTGGTCATGTCACTTGCTCAGCCCAGAAAGATGCAATTTGTTGTAAGGAATTAAGGGAAGAGTTTTGTTAGATAAAAGACTATCTCACTCACTCTGTTCTCACAGACACAAACAATAACACAATAATAACACAAAAGTTATGTGTGCACGTAGATATTTAGTTATTGTAACCAAGACGAAGTCTGGGAAACCAAACCACTTTCTAAAGGCTCCTCAAGACATATTAGAGACCCAAAAAGAAAACATGTTTGTATAGCGTCACTTAAACCCAGCTTTACCATTCTTACTCCCCAAAAAATACATCAACATATATAGAGATATCACAAAACCGAGATGAAAGTACTCAATATCCAATTCCTATCAAGTCAATGCTTCCGTCTACTATTTGTACCTACAGCCAATAATAATATAAAAGACATTAGTAAAGGATCTAATATTATAAGAGTCGATCTAAATGATCCAGTACGTATGGACAACATTTAATATTCAATTATTAAGTAATATGTTTCGCTACCATAATTTGCTTAAGATATCCAAATGATAAGCACATTATTACATTGTAAAATTATCTGTACAATATCAAGTGTCCCATTATTAGGTGCATTGCAATTAAATTTTGCTGGCGTTGTTACTGTTATAAAAACAATAAGTACATATAAATGAGTAGAATGCATGGAGATATATTTAATGTAATATTGGAACATGTTGGAGTATTCTGGAAGCAGAAGATAGTTAAAAGTGTGGGCGTGAGGACGGAAAATGCTAAGGGAGTTTTAGACAATATTATAATGTGTCTCCTATCGGGTCGTGTCGAGTAAGTCGAAGTTGGAATAATAGTAAAGACAACAGAGAGCGTAATTTAAGAGAGAGCTAGCAAGTATATGTCTCCGCAGGTACATGATAGGTATGTAGATGAGTATTGAGACAGAATGCGGTGCCCTATTAACTACATTATACTCCGAAGTAAGTAAGTTGCAGGACTCGGAGTAATAGTAAGTAGTGTGACTACGTATTATATGAGTAATAGCCGAGTTGTGATATTTTGTGTTTGTGTCTGTCTAGTGAGTCTCTTGTACTTACTTACTTAGGTGTTTGTATTGGTAGCTGGGAAATAGTTGCTTTATGTTACGTAATAGATCCATTCGGATAGGGGAGTACATAGGTACTGGTATATGTAATACAAACAATCTATTCTGTACTTGAGACTCGGTTTTTAGCGTATGTATGTATAGTTGTTGCAGGTACATATATAATATTATTATTTGTGTACCTATATGTGCTATGTATGTATATGTATGTATGTATATGTATGTATGTGTGTATGTATGTATGTATATGTGTGTATTAGTAGGGAGGAGGAGGACGGACGGATGTTTTGCTGTGGCTGTGTATTATGTGTATATTTGTGGATCCATGAAGTCATAATGGGGTTGTTCGTGAAGGCATTGTGTATTGCACCGTTTGTTTACTCGTGCCAAACAAGAGCCTGGAAGATTGGAGAAAGCCTGATGTACTCGCATCATCCGTGCATTCGCTCACACAACTCACACTGCTATTTCAAGCAGAATAAACACATGACTGTTTTCTTTGTTGGGCTAAACTAAACAGCCATGCAGGAATCTAAACAAGCCCTGCGTCCCAAATCCAATTGAAAGCACAGCGATAGGAGGACATCAGACGTCCCGTTCCCTGCACACCGTTGCATAAACAAAGTAAATTGGATACAAATTTCAAAACGCTTTCTAGTCCCCATCATACATAATAGATTGGCTCTTTCTTCCTTTCATTCAACTACTACATACACACATACCTATCTATCCATCCATCTACTACGCATTACTACAACTACATTACTACACCTATCTCTCATTTATACCGACAACTAAGTGTCTTTCTGTTGTATTGTACTTATGTGTCGGTTCCTATTTTCTCATCGTCACTCTTTCGTCCTCTCAGTCACTCGGCATAACAACACCACACTAATAACTCTATATCTATATTGGACCCACTTATACACATTCGCCTTCTATGTGCATCTGCTAAATGCCAAATCATATTATTACAAGAACCCTTCTTGGCTTAGCTATCTCACCATTATTCTATAATTCTCTGCATTCTTTTAACTATTTTTATGTATGTTTGTTTGTATATATGTACCACTCTGGGAACTACGTTAGTATTATTTATAGTATAGCGAATATAATATAGTGAACACACCTAAATGAATACTAGAACCTGTAGACAATATCGGTTTTAGATAGGATATAGCTATGGATACAAAATATTATTTAGTATTGGCAGTTTACTACTTTTAAAATAATACTTAGACCATTATAATTAGATACACTATTTTATTGGCGACTCCATCGAAATTCGCATCACAAACTAGAGCTACTACAAAATGAACCGCAGACACATTATAGTATTTGAACGCAGAAACACAATTACATTGAATTGTATTTCTAATCACAAGATTTAATGGGAGGTATAGGCAGTCAAACAGTCAAACCTAGCCTATAATAAATATGCATTCACTCAATTCTAGCCTCGTTTAACGTGTTTTATGGTCAAATCACATTAAACAAAACAAACCACATACATTATTATCGTTTGCCCACTATGTATGAATAGGTACTCCCATTTGTAATCAATTATGTATGTGGGTATACTATATGTGTGTATGTCTCTGTGTGAAAGCCTTCAATAACAGTCAAACCGGCGACTTCAATACAAACCTACATCATATTCATCCAATAACAAACGCATGTTCTATTAAATACCACGAACTAAATATGTGTTGATGCATGTAACTGGCAAAACACAAATTATTCTTATATAACTGCCCCTTGTTATTAACCTTATCCAAACAGCTTTCATAAGTATTTGGACAATCAGCGTAGCTAATATTAGTAGAAGTACAACTGGAAAAAACTAAAATATATATAGTATCAAAATTTATTCAAAAGTATAATGTCTATTAGGGGATACTGTTTATATAAAAATGCTTTCGGAAAAACAATATTGTGCAATGTCAATACTGGGAAGCGATGAAAGTTTAACGAAAAGTAGATATTTAAAACGATTTGTTTAAAATGTCAGTAATGCTTAAAGAACATTTGTAAAGACGCATGAGTCAGAGTGAGACAGGGACAACAAAGTCAGAGCAGACATCTAATCTTAATAATAAAGAAGTTGAGCTCTCAGGTATATCCAGCAGATCATTTCAATACAAAGAGAAGAGCTGATAAACCTACCTGTCAACTTGCTCGAGGTACTAAAATTCTTAGCTCAAGTACATTTTTCGCATAATGTGATGCATGAGTGGAGTAAACCAAACCAAGTATTACAAAGGTAGGAGGAGAACACAAGAGGACAAAAAAATGAACTATTGTAGTATACGAAATCTTGGCATAAACGAGCAACCCGCAAATAAAATTCGCCATCGCCGTTTTACTGTCTGTTTGCTAACCATAAATATATTATTCTTGTTGGCAAGTTGGCATTGATGCAACTTTATATAACCCTACAAACCATATACATGAGCGTATAATATTACTATTCTGCTTATAATGCGAGAGATCCTTTAGAAAGTTAGGATATTTATTCTATGTGTATGGTTGTAATAAATATGTTCTGTGCTCTGCAGTATACAAAAAATTTATCAACATATCTTTGCTATATTATGGCATTTTCTATCTATCTGAAAGTTTTATCAGAGAAAAATCTTGTAGATTTTCCAGTGGGAGAACCGGTGACCCTACGTGACCCAGTGTGGACTTGCTTCAACTGGAGACTTGCAGAACTTTTTCTCGCTTGGTCTTCAACACACAACTTTACGGAATTTTAAGGTGCGGGAAATAAAGATGGAACAAAAAAACTACAGCTACATGGAATATCAAAATAAAACTGGGAGAAAGACAGCTACATAGAATATAAAAATAGAAAAGAGGGAGAGGGCACCTTTGATTCCACTATAAATCTAGTAAGTCAAATAAAATTTCCTCCAAATACTACATGATTCAATATTCTCTAGCCATAAGTAAACTGTTTTCGAATCTGTATATCTTAAGTGTACTGCTGACTGAGCATTACAGTGCATATCATAAAGCTATCAGTTGTATTGTAACTTTACACTTTCAAATGTAAGTTTTTTATTGGATGCCACTAGCATTCAAAATGAATTCGCAACTTACGATCCACATAATATTTGTATTATTAGCATACACTGTGTATGCAAAGTTAAGACAAACGAAAATCTATTCCATGCTTTCAAAATATCGGATGAAAAGGAATAGTATGTTTCAAAATGCATTTTATCTTTCCTGTATGGTACATATACAATATTACTTTTCTATTCACGGTAAGGGACGAAAAATATGTATCAGAGAAAAGAGAAAGAAAGAATTTCTATAAAAAATCATGAAAATATTGGTATTTGAATTACATAATAGATAAGACAACAGGGGATTCGATATCCTATACAAAAAGTGGGAGCAATATTTAAAGCAGTTTTGATTTCTATTAATTCTAGTTGAGAAAATAGTATTAGACAGAGGAGCTATAGTTGTATTCAGCTGAGAACATAAGGTGAATGGTGAAATTTGGAGGTAGGATAGATAAAGGTGTCAATTCATTTAGATTAAGTAAAAGTTATATTTGCCACAGAAAGGAGAAAGATCAAGGCAGGGGTGAAATGAAATATAGAATTTAAAATAGAAGATGAAGACACGAAGGATGAGAGTTTGTCATCGTGTTTCGAGAATAGAGACTGGATTAGGAATCTTTGCGTCAGAACAAAAGTGACAAATCCGTCTGACGGCAATTCCCCATCAAAGTTATCTGTTCAGCCAGTTCGACAAACAGAGGAGCGGAAGGAAGAGAGTTATGCTAGATAGTGCGTCGCAAGTTGGGAAAGTCGTTGTTGGAGTGTCTGTAGAGATGAGATGAGAGAAAGAAGAGATGTAGATGCAGACATGGAAAATAAGTTGGGGCAAAAGTCATCTAATCTACCTGGCATTTGTCTTAGCATTAATTAAAACAGAAGAACGATCTTTTAAAAACAAAAGATGAAAAATTAGCTTCATTTCTAATTATAACTTTTGGTAAATATGAATTTTCCGTCGACTTCTCCTCGAAATATATATCATTAAATGCAAAAGGACAAAAACTTTGTGACACGGCAATCAACCGCTCTCGACAGACAGAATGAGTGGCATTCAGGAGATATAATCACCTCCGCATGCACCTCTTCTCACACTTCAACCCGTCAAAATCCGATGCCATGGTTTGCCTTGACTTCTGTCTCAATGCTCCCTTCCTTCCTTCCTCTCTAATTTCATGTATGCCATCCACCAGAATATCCCTCCAGCCAACTCGCTCTTTCATTCCGACACTTATTCTAAAATACGTACATCTCACCAACATAACAACGCAACACTTTCATAACTACTCAGACACACTCCCTAGCTATATACCCGGCACGACAAATACTTTCCAACTAATACTATATGCTATTATATGTCTATAGCCACATAAATAATAAGTATAACCACTCCATCAATGCTACCTTGGTATGCAAAAGCAAAGTAAAAAGCTCTTTTATTTCCATTCTCTCTCTCCTATATATAAAGTGCAAAACATAGTGCACACAGAGAAGAAAGAGCGTTTGAGTTGAGCTACATTCTTGTTACTGTCACAATAATGTCCATAATATTATAGTATCTTCATATATAGTCAATACTTATGTACTATACAGACTTGTAGTAGTGCTTATTATCGTTAGCATAGATATACGGGCGGTGATACATTTTATGTAGATATCTTCACTTGTCTTTATTTATTCTGTTCACCTTGTCCTGCCTGTGCAGAGGAAGGTGATGACAATAAGACAAATACTTTTGTTTTAGTGACTATACACAATTCTCCCCTTTTATCATTTTGGGTCTGTTGGATAGACGGAGAAAGTGTAAAATATATTCTCTCCATTGCACACTTACAATCTTTCTTAATTATTTTCTACGCACATTTACAGAGTCACACAATAATTCGTAACACGCCACACTGGTAGTCTGGTAGCCAGCCTATTTACTGTTTGCAGCTTATTGTGAGTCTGTCTTGTGTGTAGTGCATTGTAGTACCTTTTCGTAAATTACACTATTAACAAAGCACTTAAAAGCAGCATATTAGACGTCTGTGTGTACTCCTTACATCATAAGTTACATACAGTTAACTGAATAGGTCAATGTCTATGTAGACGCTAATGCTTTCCCTGAATGGTACTAACAAGGGGAAGCTCAGCATGACATATCAGTGTGGCTGTTATCTCTGTTTTATATTGCTGCTTTCCCTTTATGTCTCTTTAGTTGAGCTCAGTTCCCTTCAATGCTCCAATGACATGCATATATTACTATTTATATATTACACTATGTAGTGCTATATATATTTCTTTTCTCTTGGACCTCTCTTTCTACCATTATTATTATTGCAGAAGCTACTGAGTCAGCTTAAGACAATTTCACTCTGCATGTGTATAAGTATAGACAGAAGACTCGAACTGTGCTCTCCAATTTCTGACACAAACCAGAAACCAAGGGGAGCACAGTGAAGAAAGTAGGCATAAAAGAAACTCAGTATTTCATTGTGATGTAATGTTACAAGTTATTTACTTTCTATGTGCCTACATAACTCTATTCAGCGTAAACAGCTCTGTTGAAAACGACCGGGCTCTGCTAATCCAGGTATTACGGGGTATTTAGCAGGCAGGTGCCTTACGTCTAACTTTTATAGCAAAGGAAGTGTAAGTGTGAAGAAAACATGCAATACCAACCTGGGCACTGTCTTCGTAGTCGACGCTCCCGTTTGGCGTGTTGGCTGCGGAGGGTCTTTGAGAAGTCGAAAGATTAATGGCTCCATCACCGTCGGTTTCCGCGTCCATCATTGAGCCATCCTGAAACACCAACATAATCCCATTTCCTTAAAAACACCTATTTAATCTTCCACCTACCACAATCCCAACTAAATTCTCTTTCCACAAAATACAAATACTTATCCACTTGTCTCTCGACCCGGGTAAATATGTCTACCCTCACTAACGACCAATGACATATATAAGCGAAGGATATCATATCATTTGTAGTTGATCGTGACGGGTTGCCTTTAAACATCATTAGTATTATTTATCTACTACGTGGAGAGGTACAGAAAAGATGCTATAATATAGAGACCTTCATCCTGACACGACACACCTAATCGCACACTAATGCCTACAGAGGTATGTAGATCCGGATAAAATCCACTTAGACAGATATCTCCTATTGCTCCATATTTACTATTTGTCCCTTTTTCCAAACATGTTGAC
>JABASH010002376.1:0-20451 GCA_019776445.1 Tomocerus maximus
CAAATATTGTTTTCACAAACTCAGGAGACACCAATTTAAATTACATAGGCAAGACACAGCAGTCTACCAACTTTTTTCAGCCTCATTACTTACACTCAAATATTATTCATTTCAAACAGTAGCAAAAGAGATACCTAATTAGCCGAGTGGTAATATTTTTATTGAAATCATCATTTTAACTACTACAGACATAATTATGACTATAATTACCGAAGCCAATATTCAATCTGCATGTTAATAAGATGCATTTTATTTAACCTAGGAAAAAACCAAAAAGTCTTACCTCTGCAGCAGGTTTTCCTCCTCGTGAAATACACTCTAGTTGTATTTCCCGATCTTCAGTCGTGGGAAGAAAATCACCATTAATAATTTCTGGATGTTGAGTTGGTACCTCCACAGTCAATTTGGCATTTGCTGAACGTAATTCCCTGGTTCCATCCGCAGGACCCACTTGGCACTGGAAAATTGCGTCGTCTTCAAGTGTCACATGGTCTATTACCAATGTGTAGTCACCTGAATCATAAGATGTCAGAGTATATTAATCAATTTCCATACTTGCCCCATTTTGCATCAGGAGAGTGTGTCATGCATATTTATTTACCTTCTTCTTCACTTCCAATCATTCTGTATCTATCGTATCCGACCAGACTTCGATCCACTCCCATTCCGAACCCGTCTCTCGTCCATTGCAGTGTCCCTGCTTTATTGATGACGCTGCAAGCGAGAGTGACAGTGTCACCCAGAGTTGCAGTCTGATTGTCCGGAGTGCGTCGAAATTGTTGCTGGGGAACATGGGTAGCTGTGGAGAGCCGAGGAGCCCAAAGAAGCATTAGCCACCAAAGGAGCCATGAGGGATACAGTCTTTTACTCCATAGTACACTTGAACTTCTACTAAGTCTTATATTTCTTCCATTTCTTCTAGATATACTCGTTAGGCTACAACAATTAATAGAGGAGCTTAAGAGGCTGTTGCTGCCGCTACTACTGCGTTCTGTAGTCTCAGCCATTTGGCACCATCCAGAGTCCTGCAATTCATCCAACCAAAAATAATATTTACATTAGTCTTAGGAATACACTACCATCAACTTAGCCCATCTCTCCCTACTTTTACTCATCAACTTCCCTCGCTGACATACTCCAACCTACTCTCACCATTAAATTACTCCTTCACAGAGTATATGTGTGTAATGTAGACACAAGTTCACGTGCATTATAACCAGCATTTTCTTATAGTGCCCACATTATATGGTGATTTGATTATATTTAACTACTATAGTGCATCAAAACCTGAATACAAGGATAGTAGATACTCAAGATCTACCTTCTCCCAAATAATCACCTTCAACCCTTTAAGCCTCTCTATGATCCTCACACAATAGTCACAGGCACTTTACAATAATATTTCTATTACTCCTCCACTCCTTCCCGAACTTTATTTTCAACGAAAACACACATGCATAGCAAACTTATTCCGCCACTTTCAGCAGCATGAACTATGTATATTTTCCTTTGCACATCCTTTACTTTTTCATTACCCACTACCAACCAGAATAATATGTGTAATCTACCAAATGACAGAGCGAGGAAACTAATTTAGCCCTTCACTACTCATTTCCCTTTTGTGGCTAATTGCAATTTCCGTTTGAGGAGCTTAAATGGGAAGTCCTTATAATCTTTTCATCATGTCATCTTTGACTACGAATTATTTTTCTCTACACATACAGTAATCTACCATTGTGTTCCTTTATTGCTGACAAAAATGTAAAATTTAATTACTATCAATCCAACGATTAATACATTTATTAAGGCGCTAACTACAGAGAGTAATGGTAAAGACTACTTCAGAAATAATATCAAATGGGGCAATAGAAAATATCCATTTGAACCACTAACTGTAACTATACAAGTGCTACAATTCTAGGAAATAAGCAGAATATGTTTGCACTACAGAAACATTAAAGATTTTTCAGTTGAGTGGCTAAATAGATTGATAAAGTATTTCTTGGCAATTGGTTTTGTACTCTCCTAACATCATTGCGAAATATATTCTAGGTAGTGTTCAAAATTCTAGGGAAATCTACTTAGTCTCAGTTGAAGTTACATAGGATTACATCAGGAAAGTTGATTGGTGACTTCACTCATGTGGTGTAGGCACAAAAGTGCAAGGAGCAGAATGCGATTTACACGAATTGATCTACCTAAAGGATATCCTTGCACGAAATTGAATATTATGTGGAAATAGGTAGGTATGTTTATATATAGGTACCACAACTCAGATAGGAAAATACTAAATAGGTGCAGAGATATATACCATTAGATTGAAAGTACAAGGAAGCAATAATGTATATAGCAACCTAACTTTCTATGAAGATTTAAGAGTAACTTTGTGCAGTAACGTTAGTAGGTATCCATTTATGTTGTTGCTTTCCTTGTAAAAAGAAGGAATCTTAGCTTATTCTCCTTCCCTTCATTCCATTCCCAAGTTGGAATATGCTATTTCTTTTGGAATGCATCTAGTTACTTATATATTTCACCCTTTCTACCGCAACAACGAGTCAACATCAACAATTTTCAGTAACGGAGCATAGCTCCTTTAAAACTTGCAACTTAGTACATAAGCATGAATTTCAATATCCAATAAGTGAGATAAGGCATTGACAGAGTGCATTGATTGCAAGCGAATGTTATTCAGTACCTACCAAACGAAGTAGATGTATTTCTATGGAAAACCTAAACTCCATAAACTACACGGATGTCCCTTGCCATGCAGCTTAGAATTGCAAAGATTTTCCAAGAATTTTTTCACCGCTACTAAGTATAAAGTCCTTGAAATGTCTAAATTCATATTTGATAGGAAATCGAATCTACGTAGATTCAAACGGTCCAGGAACTTTAAGTCTGTTGCTGTTGCCTAACATTATGCATCTTACTTTTTTTCACAGGAGAAGAACGAACTATTATTAAAGCACCTTACTCCTTCGATTTTTAAATATAGGAACTCTGAGACTCAACACAACATTCACACCACAATAGACAACAAAAGATACACTGAGACAGCTACTGTGTAGAGTACAGATATCCTATTCCTGTTGAATGTGGAGTATAACTAAAAATAGAAGTTCTCCGGTAGGAAATGTAGAAACTTGGTATAGTCATTGTCAGCTAATACTTAACAGGTAACTACATACATACTATAGATATAGTAACTGCATGAGATATCCCAGTATATAAAGTTTCTCAATTGGAAAATACAGTGGATAATACTATAATAGACAACTATGCATTCTGATCCTACAGATACACGACTTCTAAAACGTAATAAAGATACATAAATTCTACACCTTACTCCACACAAACTTGTATTCTTTAAGCCAACATCAAATCCTGTAGAAGTTTCTCAGTATTTGAGCGAAACATTCAATGGACACCTTTAGAACTGCAGACGGAGGAAAGGAAGCGAGGAAAGATAAACCAAGAGAAATCATATGCCGCTTTACGATTCTAGGTAGTATCTAGGAAATGTCGCAGTTTTTCTATCTGAAATCGTGGGAGCATATAATTCCAACGGTACAAACTTGTCAAACTCCTACGCATTGTAATCTACAGAATATACAAAAAATGTGATATGCCTACTAATAATACACCCGTTAGAATTATGCTTACATAATTGTACTTGGCTGGTTAGACATTTTGAAAAAAGATTCAACTTTTTGCTAGCTACTGCAAACTGGAAATAGAAAATATTGTGTGGGTTGTGAGGAATCAAAGGAAAAAGAATAAAGCATTCGTAATAAGTAAATTGCTATGAGTATTCGTCCACATAGACAAATTACAACATTATATGCAAATATCTGCAGATAGATAGTCTTATAAAGCATGACCGTGTAATAGCATTCACTTGTAGTAGATGATGCTACTTTGTTAGATTATTTCTGAGAAAGTAAATGGTAACTCCCAAGATACGAGTGGGACAGGAAGAGACATGTTTACTAAATCATTAGATTATTTAAAATTAAACAGACAGCTAGCAAGAGTTTAATTTCTCTTCCGACACGTTAAGGAAATTTGTCATTCGATGATAAGATGAAGGAAATATTTCGGTTCTGTAGCGTGCCAACTGCCAACTTGTCTGGCTTTCCACGCACTATATACATACGCACAACTGTGCAGAAAAATTGGCACAGATTCCAGTTTTTCATGCCACGAAATTGTATTTACGCACAGATTAATGTCAAACCGCACTAAATGATACAGTGAATACAAGTCTGTGTTTCTTGGCCAAGTTCCTTCCTCTTCCCTATTAAATGAGAGGTGAATTGGCTAAAGAGTTGACAGACATGTTTGTACAGCCCCTTGATTCTTTAAGTCGACTCTCTATATTCTATTAAAATATCTGCTTTTTCATTGAGCACTACTTAAGACTACTATTTCCTCAGCAATAATCATTAACAAGCAAAGTACCTTCACATTTCACTCCTATCTGACTCTACAATCTACACAATCATTTTGGAAATGTACCTAAACACTAAACATAATTTACTTAGCATAATATAAACAATCCTTCCACATAACTTCCAATTGAAGTTATTACCATTTATTAAGTAGAATTGGCAGACGATGCGGCAAAAAAGAAACAAAGCAAAAATGTAAACAAACTGAAGTTGTATAACATACGACGATAATTATAATAATCTGTTGGCAAACAGTGAGATGTAGAACAAACAGATAGGCTATTTCAGTTGAACTGGATTACTCTCACGTGGACTATAAAATACATCGATATGAGAACTCCTTTTTTCTCTTTCAGCAAATAATTACTCTCAAATAAACTCCCAGAGAAAAATAGATTTTCTATGTCACTGCTAGAATACAAAAGATGAAAAGTTAATTTAACATCGTAAAGAGAAACGTTAATTCTGAAATCGCTACTGCCGTTAGTAATACGTATACAAATACCAATGCCCTTAGTGGATATTGTTATTACTTATACTATGAGTATGTATAACTATGCAAAAGTCAAGTTAGTTACTCCTGACATTCTCATTTGTGTGTGGAGCTAATTATAACTGTGATTTGAAGCGAGACTTGTGCTAATTTTTCATTCTTAACACATTCCTTTCCCCACTCTCAGTATTCATCAAGCTCGGAGAGGAAACGTATAATTTATTTGTACGGAGCATTTCTTTAGAAGCATGTAGTGAAACTTATTGCACAATGCAACTGAGCTGAGGAAAAGAAATTTCTGCCGTCAGATTTTGCATCCCAACAATGCAATTTGGTAAATTGGCTTTCCTGTAATTCAATCTTTAGCAAATTTGTCAAAATTATATATATTTTTGACTTGTAGTCGATATATGCCCGGAGTTATATGAGAACAAGGACAGCCCAACAATGTATTTCATCTAGTTAGGAAAGAAAAGGTGAAACTTTTCAACTGAATCAGGAGATACAATACGGCCACGAAATTCTTTCACAACTGCACGGAATAACTATAAATCGTTAGGATTCTGAGGTTCTATATTGTAGACACGCCGTTTTGAGTGAGCAGGTAACTGGATGGAAGGAAGTCGTTCACAAACGCGCACCATGGTGTCAGCCATACCACAAATGTATGTAGCCAGAAATATTCACAAATCATTGCTACTTTCACGCTGATAAAAGTTAGCTACAATATTCTCTACGTGTAGATACACACATAGTTTGAATTGCCAAGCATAAATTGCATATCTTCCTCCTCATGTGATATCCTTACAATGGAAAAGCTTCAATTTTCTACAAGTTTCCATCGGAAACGTATAGCATTACCTAACTCAACGTTGTCATTTCCAAGCTTCAAGTGTGTCAAATGAAGGGGAATGCCATGCCAGTTTGCTAAGGAAAAGTAAGAAACTTGTGTGGATGATGGATGAACATTACTAAAACTCTCCACAGTTAGTAGTAGCGTGACTTCCCTTGGCCTAACCTCACCTCACTATCACACCGAGATACTAAATCCTAATAGGTACATACACACATCTACAGTCCTGTCATGTCACCCAAGCTGTCACATCACGCAGAGCAAGATGCTACCTGCTCTTTCAATTGATCACATCCGCATCACATACATAACTGTACCAAAAACTAGTCCCAAAATTATTAATTGTAACTTGTACTCAAAAATTGTGTATTTAAGGAAGACGCACCTATATTTAATCTTTGTAAATTATAAGTATTTGCCAAATTAGGCCTGATCTACTTCGTTAGTTCCAGATAGAATTGTGTTTTACGAGTAGATACTGATTCTTAATGTACCAAATTCCAGACCCACATTTTTGAATTAACAATTAATATGTGCATATTAAAGATATAAAGATTGTAGCCACATGTGTAAAATATTGACATTAAGCTAAAATCGTAGTTTAAATTGTAGGTAGAGGATTTCTGTTATTTCAGGTTTAGCTTTTACTTAGTGCTATTGAACAGATAATGTAATATAAATACAAAAATTTGAAGCAAAATGTATGGTTTTAGAGGAATTGATATCATTAATATGACTTTTACTTAAAACCGATCAGTAAGTTCTATTTATACTAAAATAGGAGTAGGAGGTATAGAAGACGAATACGAGACCAGAATTTGGATAAGGTCAGGAAACCCATTGCATTTAGGATTTTTGCAAAGCCGATAATGTGGGCTGGATATACTTCTACTGGATTTTATATACTAAATATGTATCTAATTCTCAGTACAGTCTTATCTCATGGTATACAAAGTATATACTACTCGTACTCACTACTCCTACACAGAAACAGATAAGAGATTTTGTGCACTGCATTATGTATTATACGTAATAGTTAGAGGACATAGCTATAGATATTATAAGATAGTCAGGGTACAGTGTGATAGGAACTTTTAGAAAGTTTGGTAAGTAGAAGTTGCTGTGTAGATTTGTAGTGAAAGTTGTGAGTATTTTGAGATAAAATGTCCAATCCAGTAAAACTCAAGCGGAGCTCCACAGAGAAAATGAAAGAAGAGACAGACAAATCGTTGAATTGAAACTCCAGTCAAGAGCAAAAAGCAAATGTTGAGTTGAGTTGACTGAATATATAGAAATAAGGTAAAGTACTAGGAATGAGCAAGAGGAGGAACGGAACAGAAGTAGGAGAAGGTATAAAGCCAGACGAAATGCTCTTACTGTCTTGTAGTGTTTCACGAATTGGGAAAGACAAAGACTTTGCTCTAGTAGGATTGTATTCGTCCATAGTTGATAGCAGTAGGTAGGATAGTATTAGGTATATTTTTTGCACAGTTGACATGAGTTTTACAAGATTCAGAAAAATACTTTTCCTCTTTTCGTTTCTTTTGTTCGCGGTTTGGTCTCGTCTTGTCTGCCCCAATGTCTCAAAGGGAATTCAGGTCAAGTTGGGACACTTGAGTTGACTCTGTGGACTCAGACGGCACAGACCAGGCCAGTAATATTCTTCTGGCTCTTGTTTTCTTCTTCTCAATTCATTCACCTACTTGAGAAGTTGAAGCTATAAAAATAAGTGCACTTTCAGTGCGTAAGTGTATTAGCACGCTCTATTCTTTCAATTCAAATGACGAAACCAAAAGCCGAGCTCGGCAGTTAGCTTTACGCATACATTTTTCTTTTATTTTTGGATTATTTCCAACCTTCACGTTTCGGATCTTCTATAGTGCTCTGGTTTGATCTTCTCAAGAATTAACTTGAACTATTTCAACGCATCTTGAGCATGTGGCTTTCTGATTACGTCAAAATTAAAATACAATTGCCTCTTACTGATAAAAGAATTCTTTAAATAAAAATACCTTAACTTGTTTTATGGCCAACATTTGTCACACTCCTAAGTAAACACAACATATGCTATGCCATTATACCCACGACTTGTTTCAACTTTTCTGTAATATTACGCTTACACTGCAAAATACGATAAGGCGCTGGTGAGTAAACTTAAAATAACAGATTGTTTCAACTTCATAGCAATAAACGGGCAATTTCGCTTGTTAAACGATGACTTTGCGTTAGAGAATAAATGTGCAGGAAATGTTCTACCATTTAATAAACTCCACAATCAAAATGCATTGTACTAGCACTTTCTAAATACATCCATGCCTATTTTATATTGGCAAACTTTGAAAATTGGAGACAGGATGTGGTACTAAACAGCTACTAGCAGCAGCATGCTACACAACATATACACCAGGCAGAATAGCATGTAAATGGCTTTTACGACTCTTTTGCTCTATTAATAGATATAAAACATAAATTACTGAAGTGAACTACGCAACTGCTACCATTGAAGATACAAATTACTTTTGGTAGATCATAACGAATCTAAGGTATCTGCCTAATAACCTAGAGAAGTACTTCATACTACTTTGTCCAACAATAAGTATCCAACTTACAAGTGCAAAACTCACTAATACTCGTCTGTGCACGCTTACTGTAATGCCTATACTAGTTTTAGCAAAAGGAACCGACTAGCAAATAGAATTAACCAACCATCACATTTTAAATAGTAGATAAAATGTACCAAAAACTCAACTTATATATTCTCAATAAATCGGGAAAAAATTTGCTATCTTTATATTGCCATAGACGTAGTCATTAAATCGGTTTTCAATGTAAATAGTTGTTACTGCAGCGCTACAAAAGAAAGGACATAGATTTTAGGCCTTGCCATCGCATTAATGCCTTTACACAGATTGTTATTTACGCTCGAATTTGATTTTCTAATTTTATATATACACAAGTGGATGAAATGCAATGACTCCGATAATTCTACTCAAGTGGATAACTAAGCTAACCTGACTTTGACACAAATGACCAAATGATGTTCTCTAGACTCGACACATTGGAAATCTCACGAAAAGAAAAGGACAATTGCGGTAATGTCCAGACTGCGGAAGAATGATTTTCATTTCTCTACAGCTTCAAATTATGGAAAGGGTACCCCGATTTCAAGCCTATAATTGAGATACGAGTAGCATACTCACATGGACAATAAAATACCTCCTCTTGAATTAAATTATGAATACAAATGGTGCAACATTACAAAAGACTTCATTTGTTTTTGTATAGAGTAGGTAGGTAGTTGATAGACTAACCATTACGTAGCATATCTTATATTTCGTCTTTTTGCCTGACAGAATTGGAGCACCCAGCACAAGTGCATGAGTCTACAGTTGTACTGGTTGTATTGACACCGACCAAACATCTGTACCAGTGAACTATGCAATTTTTAGTTATATTTTTACCATTGTCGTACATAGCAGAACATAGTCCTACATTTTCTGTCGTTATTTCTAACTCTTGTAGGACGTAAATCGAAAACATTTGTCGACACATATATTTTGTGATAGAAAATGTATGGTAACTTTCAATGTGAAAGTACATACCTGTGTGTCTAGCATACGTACGTAGATAGAGAGGGACGTGTTTTAGCTATTTACCATTAATACTAAGTAAACTGTCTAACGACACCTAGAACTATTATGTCGGGGACAAGGCATTATTGAAAGAGTTATGGTCCCCCACAAATTCCCGTCGACTTGAGCACAAAAATAATGGGCTAGTGAAAAGCGAAGTGAGCTGAAGTAACTGAAGGGGCGACGGCGGAGAGGAAAAACGCACGTGTAGTGAAGAAAAGAAAGACACATAAGGCTAATCGCCCAGATATAACACAAGTGAATTAAACCTTTCGTTCTTTTTTCTCTTATTAAGATAACAAACAGCTACCTTTATGGAAATGCCCGTGTTGTCTGTGCGTCTGGTTACTATCCCCGATAACTTTCGAATGGATACAGATAATTCATTAAAACTTTATTTATTGCTAGGGTCAAACGAATACTAATTTCGAAAATGGCAAAATCACACCCCCTGACTGGGGGAGGGAGTTAAAAACAAAAAAAATTAAAAAAATTGACGTAATTTTAGTTCTGTTCATGCTAAAAAGTTGTGATTTAGCTCTTACAAAAGCAGACAGCCTCCTTAACACTTGTAGAGGTCAAAGGTCAAAAGTTATCGGCACATTTCTTCATCTGACCTCAACATTATATCATGTATTTACTTAACTAAATACTAACGAAATCGAACTTTACTACTTATTTAATCTTCCTTATACCCATGCTGACACGGATTATTTCTCATGTCTTATTGTATTGAGAATTGAGACGATTAATTGCTGCCAATGCAATAAGGCAAGTACCTTACTTTGGTAAGTAAGTCTGCCAACTCAACTCAACTAGCACCTAACTTCACTCCCCTGCCATGCCAATACTAATACCACCCGCTTCCTTCTATTACATTACATTACTTAGTACTCTAATTCACGACGAACCGAATGACAAAACCTCTCATGTAATTTCTTTCCCCCTTCACCTTCCATTTGCTCACTTATTGGTACACTACACTGATACATAACTCATCATATCTAATGCTCAACTCTCAAAACTCTTGTGTCGATAGAAAAGGTTTTGAAAATATACTTATCATCAGATTTAATACAGAAATAAAAGTGCGCTACACGTACATTTCGCACAAAACAGTGTACACAGACCTATTCTGTGTTTAAGTGTGTTAAGCTCGTATTTCTAAAAGGAAGCTATTAAAAAACGCACCGGGAAAAGTGCGAATGCATGTGGCAAGGTATACATAATGTTTGTACAAACTAGAGATATAGAGAAAAGGACATCAAAAAGAATTGTGGATGATGGTGATCAACGTAAAATACGATAGTGGACAGTTGGACAGCACTCTGGGTTTTTTACACTTATGACAGAATGGAAAGGGGGATGTAGAGCTATGGAATGGAATGACTGGACATAAATGCAGCACAGTCCATTAAATCTGTTATACAGACTTCGTAAAGGTCCTCTCAGTCCAATTGATGACAAGGATGCGTAGGTACTATTGTGGACAGAGTCGTGTGTTATGTAGCCTTTATGATTATGAAGGAAGTAGACAAAACAGGACATGACAGAAAAGGAAGTCTTCAGGACAGTAATAGAAAAGTACATTAAAAAAATAAACTTGTCTCTGAAGAGGAAGAAGATAACTCATTTTTATGTTTTCCTGTGGAAGTGACGTATTTTTACTTATGAGATTTACACACTGTACAAACTGACAAAGAGAAAGCAATCTTTTATTTACCTCTTTCAACAACAAACGCATCTAAGTTATTACTGCCTGAAGAGGTTCATGCAAGATATTAATCGTGTAATTAAAATAATAATGAGCAGAATCCTATAGCATTGCATAAGTAATACATTTAGCTTATTGAAAGTCACATGCAATGCATACAATTTCAATTTAGGATCATGATTATTAGTTGACAGTAGGAATTACAAGAATGCAGTGGTTGAGTAGCATGAAGGGTTACACGTGGTCGAATATTGGAAAATAAGCTTAAATAAATTGAGCAGAACTCGGGAGAATTGAGTAGGTAAAGCAGTTCGGATGTGTGTGGAGTTTTGTTGGGAGAAATAGGAGGATCTGTTTGCTGTGTGGAATAAAGAATAATTACTACATACATATCTAGGAATGCTACCTACGAACTGCGAGGACTCCCAGACAGAGATAAGTCTCATTTGCCCAGAACCACAAAGGCAGACCCCACTAATTGCCCTGTGGACAAATATCTGTAGTGTAATAGTAGTAGTTACGATTAGTCGGAGTCGAGAAAAGAACAAAGCCGAAATTCTAACGACGGGTTAGCAATAATCTATAGCAAGCCAAGGGAAAACCCGCCACCACCAAGTGTTTATCATACTCATACCAGTCCAAAATGGGTTTTTAATTGGCAGTAGAATGAGCACGACTGAACAATACTAAGAGCTCACAGCTTTATAGTCTCCCTTCCACCCACCAACCATTAGGTCTTCCCAAACATAAGCCAGGAAGTAAACTCTGTTAAAATGCAGCCACTTACTATTATCGCTTAAATATACACAAGAGATACTAATTCCTCCTTCCCTTACTTATGTACTTTACTAAAAATTATTATCGTGTTGAGGTTCCTACTACTATTTGCAAATACTTACGCATTCCGCAATTGTCCATTCATTAAACCGACCATGGTGTCCTTTACAATTTACAATGAAATGAATGTCAGTCCAAGTCTATTGGAACTTTTAATTTACAAATATCGTTGTTGTCCATACTGGAGTAAATGAAACAAAATATTATGATATACCTACGTACCTACCATATCATACCACCATACAACATGGTAAAGGTTTCTATTGACTATACATTTACATCTGCTGCAGAAGGACTGCATATTAAGGAGACATTGAACAAAAAAATTAATTGTCATCATGATAGAAGACATTATTTTACTGGTTACTGTATTCAAAAAAAGAAATTAATAATCATAAAAGGGACATAGAGGAGTTGAGATTCATTTTTAATGAATAAAAGAGGTGCTGAGTTAAATTGAATTAGTCTAAAAAAGTTTCTCTGAAAGTTCAAAATCAATTCGTCGTTTGCGAGTTAGACAATAATTGCCGAGGGAGAGAAAGGAAGTAGGTACCTAACTGAGACAGCTTGCCTGCCTGTTTGCTTTTTTATTGTAGAGAACAATAGTGAAAGTAGGTG
Organism: Tomocerus maximus; assembly: GCA_019776445.1. Classification (NCBI taxonomy): domain Eukaryota; kingdom Metazoa; phylum Arthropoda; class Collembola; order Entomobryomorpha; family Tomoceridae; genus Tomocerus; species Tomocerus maximus. The sequence goes on from JABASH010002376.1 coordinate 12,599, forward strand.
AAAGCATGCAGTATGTGTATTCGTGCATACAATACACTTGAGTTATTAAAATGAAAATTTAGTGCCGTGACATGGTTGGGTAGCAGGTAACCAAAGTGTTTTCCCTGTAAGATCATGCTAAGTATTTCCATTCTTGAAAATGGCATTGGTTTTTGTGAGCACTGACGCGGAACATTTATATTGTTCTGTATGCAAGTTCTGGGAAAAGTCAAACAAAACAAAAAATTATGATTTGGTTACTACAGGCTTAATGGTTTCCCCGAAGATTGAATGTAGAATGTAACTACATGCATAATATCCTGTCTTATATAAGAGCAGAACATAAGAGAGTGTGGAATGAGAATACTGAACCCAACTTGTCTGCATGAGCTAACTGAAGTGAACTACTTCTAAACTAAAGACAAACAGGAGGAAGAACTAACGCGTTATTTTCCTCGAGTCGACGAGTTCAAACCAGATAGTGTAGTCACAAGCACAAACTATGAACCGTAGAGGAGAAACAACGTTTTTCTGAAATCTCTGAGCTTAGGCCAGGAAACTCGATGACAAAGTAATAAATGAAGACTCGACTTCACAGTCGCAACGCAAGTACAGAACACAAACAACAGAGAGCTTAGAACTACCTACATTACAAACTACAAAGCTTATAAGGCTTATCATATTCTATGCATCCTTTATTATCCTTTGTGCAGATAATGTTCTAGGTGAATAGAACGCTTTTATACTGTAATGGTAGGTGAGGTAGGGAATGCATTTAATACACGTTAATATTATAACAAATGCTTTGCCGTATTTTCTACTCGTACTAGAAAACCATTTTCAAAAACTGTATCAACTACAATATCAAAAGTATTCGTCCTATTATGCTATTCAATTCTTTCTCCGTAAAATTCTAAGCACTGAAGGAAACATAAGCTATGTACACATAAACACAAAAGAACTAGAAAACTAAAAGGCCAAACACACAAGACAACGAACATTCACAAACGACGACACATCAATTACAATAAGTATATGTGCACAAATCTTTCTTGCCATCGTACTTTTATGTTTTCCAATTCAACTCCCTTTGCATCCATTCCTTCGTACCTCATACATAAAAGGTTCAAATCATTTTTATCCTGTCATTCTTAGTGCTCTTATTCATAATAATAACACTGGTGCAGCTGTACAAACAAACAATTCTAATCTCACCTAATTTAATAGAAACTAAAAGAATTACACCTGATAATCTGACCCAACTCTGCTAATTAACATTTTGGTATAAAGAACAAAACTAATGAAGAACATACTAATAGCAAGAATATTAGCTAACAAAATATACTAAATTTTTACTTTAAAGCCTCTATGATATAATTGTATTACTGTTTTCACTGATACTGAATGTGTCAATATCTCTTTGAATTCGGATTATATTGAAAACATGGAAGTATTTACTTATCATCAAGTGGAACAGACAGACAATCATGTAGAATTGGAAACTGTAAGCTATAAATACAACAATGAAAGGTGCAAACATAACATTAGATACTCAAGTATCAAATCCACAATTTTTAGATAGGTACTTGTACTATTGAAAACTAGTTTTTTGCAGGTTCAAAATATCTAGACTATCACCGACAGACAGAAAGCATAGATATATGTGCATACAGATACCGCACGTATAGGTGTGTACATGACATAGAGCAGAGAAACATAGAGTAGCACACGCGATAAATAATCAATCGCCAAATAAAGCGATCCAAAGTTTCAATGAACACCCACGGAAAGTAAATTAATTCAACTCCTAAGTACAATTATACATGTAATTCTACTTTTCCTACACTATTACAAGTCGAGGTATAGGAGTGGGAAATTGTAAGCTTTCTCCACAACGGAAAAGAAGAGGAGTAAGGTGGGACGGCAAAGTTCGATTAAATTTAGCCGTAACAGAACAGAGTGGCAGGTTACACCACAGAACTAATTGTTTGTTTACTTTTCTCTACAGGACGCTTTCTCTTAGGTTGGTTATTTGCTTGAATGTAGTTTACTTCATTTTAGTTGACGGAGCTTCCCAGGACAGACCTTAATGTTCCTGTATTGAATGTCATATTTTACTTATTATGATGTTGCGCAAACCAGCAAGCGTGTCACTCTTCATCAAACGCAAACCTGAGAAATAATAATTTCCCTAAACATAAAGGCCGTCTTCGCGGAAATAAGGTAGTAGCTTCACACAGATTGTTTTCTATAAATTATAGGAATTCAAATGTAGACTTATCATACTGTGAAGATGTCTTAAGTATAATAGAAAGGCGAGGTGCAGTTCAGATTGGCAACGTGGCTTGTACGACTGCACACGTCTGTCTTACATAATGAGTGCGAGCATTATAATTTTCTATGTCTCAAGCATAATTTTGGCAACTTTAGCGGAAACCTTGCAGCTGCTACCCTTTCTGTCTAAGATAATAAGTTGAATTCTGCTTTCTCCTTCCTTTCTGTTTCACTTTGAATTAGAATCGTAACACCATTACAATGAATGCTTCTTCCCAGAAGTACAGATAAAAGACTACCTTTGAAAAGTATTATTATTTATACTTCTCTAGTGTTGTAATACTTATATCTTTATATGTAGGTATACAGAGTACAGACATCAACATGTACACAAATACAAACAAAATTGTAGCAGTAGGCACTCTATAGGATAATGTACACATAACATTACAAAGAATTTAAAAGTGTTTGCACATAAACTCAATTCTTCCTTTCATTTTTCTCAAATGCCTATTATAACTATTGAATTTCAACAACTGCTGTCAATACAAAATGGAAAAAAATTACGAAACGAAAAGTTTAGCAAATCTATTATAAAAACAACTTTTTCTTTAGTCCGTTAGAGTTAATTTACCTTAAGTTGAATAATCTAGTAATGGATTGGTAATTGAAATGCTATAGTCCATAATGTACATAATACTGCTCATTTTACAAGTTTTAAGAACGCACTAACATTTGTATTATGATGGGGCATGTAGGGCATGTTTTAAAGATGTTTTTCCCTAGTGCGCTTTGCTCTGCCCTATATATTACAAAGTTTCACTAGGAGCGAAGTAGATTACATGAGAATTTTGGCTCGTTTCTATCTTTCTTTCTGCACTGGCATTATTGTTATCAGAGCCACTAATATTCAAGTATAGGCCAAGCTTTCAAGTATAGCGTAAGTTCTAGAACTAGGCGGTATGATGAAAATTACTATTCCAAATATTCAAAAGTGTTTGTATACCTAACCTTAAATGTCACATCATCGCTACTGCATTACAGGCATAGAAAGATAGTGTTACTATTTACTATTATAGAGATATTGGGAAAAAATGATGGGAAATACCTATCCGATAGGTTGTTTATGTATTCTGCATTCCGTTTGCATTGTATTTGTGTAGGATATTTGTAGGCCAAGTTAAATCAGGTAAAAGGATTTGGTGCCAGAAAGATAGACACCTAGTAAAGTAGGATGAACATGCGAGTATTAGGCATGGAAGTGAGAAAAGCGTAGATATTCTTCCGTAATACACAATAATATGATATAATGCATCATGACAAGCCACTAGGATTTTTGCAAGTGAACACAAAACTGCGTCATATGGCACTATTCTCTGGCTCCGTCCCATTAATCATATTGATATACGGCCCTGTATTTTCTCTTTCCTTCCTTTGCTCAACTGGACTGAACTGAAATAGTGTGAGTCGTCTACGACTTCTTTCTCTCCGTTTCTATCATCAAGTCGCTCATGGCTCACATCACACACGCTCATTCATTATAACACATTCTATATGTAGTCCTATTATATAATAATGTGTATTATACTGCTAGATATATCCTATCACGAATCCAAATAGAGCGCGAGGCAAACAAGGCGTACTTATCTCCTTACGATATCACATTCACTTCAACTTTGGAGCCTGTACAGATATGTAGGTGAGATAGCAATTTCTAACCATAAGTAGTCGCAACTCCAACTCGTTCGAACTGCATGCATGACGCTATTTTATATTTATACGGAAAAGGTTGTTGCTTGTCTGGCCCTTCTGTACTTTCTTCCTACAAAATACTTGCATTAGTACAGGAGGGTAGAGAACGGAAAAATTTTATTATTATAGCAAACTTCCTCAACCGTATTATATAATGATGTAATACTACTAACTAATATAATAATATACAGAGTGAAACTCTGCTGAAGTGTTCCTCAAGCAAACCAAACCACTTTACTTCAGCAAAGTCTCACAGCAGTTCAGACTGACAAAAGTTTTACTCTTGCCTTGTTACCTCAAAACACAATGACATACATAAGTAGACATGTCTTGCGTAGATTCCCTTCCTTTCTCTTAACTTTCTCCGTAAAGAATGGTCCTTGGTGCTTAAATTCATAATAGGCTTACCAATATATCATCGCCTGCCTAAAACATGCTCACACTTTCCACTTTCACCAGGCTCATCGTCACTTCCCAGCTCAGCTTCAGCCTCACATCTCAACTCCCATAAGTGGACCAATTAGAAATGCCCTTTCGCCATTCGCCATTAGAAATGCCCTTTCATTGAATCTTCCTATCACCCAAAAATCGAAAGCCTGCAAAAGGGGTCACAGACTCTTCCCATTCACAGCGCATTCATAATTAGACACGTTTTAGCCTTATCACAGGAGAAGACAAGAGGGAAACGAATTGCCAAAATGTTGCAATACAATTCCCATGCATTATCTATGTCTCCTCCCAATCATTCTTATTCTTTCCACTCAAATTACAATAGACTTTTTATGTATTTACTATCTACGCAGCGAAGTAGAAAGAATTGTCAAGGTGTGATAAGATGGAACGTTCAGATACATTTATACACTCCTCACAATAGCAGCCTGCGGAATTTCCTTCCAGCCTTTTAGAAATGGAATTCTATTGTGCACAATATTATAAAACTTCTAGCTACAATAGATAATTTATACGAATTCACAGAGTGACTGTACTTAATTTAATGGTACATGCCTTTTCAATTTCTATTGTCTTTTAGCTACTGCTTCACTTCATTCATGCAAACTGTGCAAATGAAAACTAATGTAAAGGCCATTTAAATTGGGTTGGAATAAATACACAATTGTAGTTTTTATACATCTGATTAGATTTTCTTAACTAAAGTAACTCTGATGCATTTTAAATGTGAGTTGTGTAAAGCAGCCAGTTAGGAGACACTGGTTGATAAAGTCTGTGTAGCATTTGTAGTATTGAAGGCCTTTAGGAAATCAAATTCACAAAATATTGTGTGGAAAGAGCACAAGTTGCCTACTTGACTTTATCAAGATGATATTTGCTATCAAACTCTTGAAACAAAAGAGAATCTGTGGAGAGTATCTATTTCACTCGGAAATATATGAATAAACTTTATGGAGCATGGATTCATTATGTATATAAAGCATATACTCCTTTGTTCAGTTTTACCGCTGACACACATAGTAGTCCAAATATTATATGTAACAGATCTTCCAAACTGTTACTCATATAAATATTTTGGGATGTAGACAATGTATTCAAAGGAATGTTATGATGAAATGTGTAACATCTGATTAAACAAAGTGTCTTTCAACAAAGTGGGACAAATAAGCAATAGATGGGCAATTTAATTCATCTACTATCTACTATTTCTAGTGGTCACTCTAGAACAAATGGAGTATATTCGCATATTTATTCCCTTGGGCAGGGAATAGAAACTATCTCCTACTATTTATACATAGTAATATGAGCTATGATTAAAGTAACTACTCAGGTATCTGAATTCTTCATTGTTGCAGTCGACACAAGAAAGTGCATTTGTAAATCGTTATATGCGTTACACAGGAAAATTTGCGATGTAAATGCTTCGACTTTAAAACTCAGTACGAGAGTGTGCTATGACAAAATTAATATGAGCGCGTCTCTCCTGTGCAGCCTTAAATCAGCTCAATTCAGCCAAGCCAAGCCATATCTCACACCGCAGGCTATTGTTGCAACGGATTTGCCAAATCGTTTATCCTCCATATTATTACATTACATTGCGTGGAGTAGTGGAGTTGACTGCGGGGGAACAGTGAGTTACAGCGCACCATCCGCTACTATCGCCAAATATATATTAGCTTTATGTATATATGAATTGTATGGCAATACTTGTGAGTTGCATGTATCAGGTGAATTCTTAGCTAACACTTATCCCACGAACAGATAAGCTACACATACTATGCGCTTTTGTTGACATTATAGATATTCTTACAAAATGTATTTGTTATATATGCAGATAAGTATAAGTTATTAAACATTACTGCACAGATAATAGGGAGACACTGTAAAGGGAGAATGTTGTGATATGACATCACGACCGAGCTATCGTAACAGACCATATGCGCCATTGCCTGTAGGTACTCAGGAATTGTCCCAAAAGTTAGATAGGATCCGGAAACAATGGATTCTTGTTCCGGAGACATGGCTTAACAATACATCATTGAGTACTATGCATATGCATACCTTCGCATACTTCCATTATTACTACATAGTTTGCTTGGCTCACATTTTTGTGTTCATTACAACTTCCGAATTCTATTCATACCAATTCCTAAAAGGAATGTATGAAATTGCTCTTCATTGGGTCGTGATTATTCAGGTAATCGACTACATTTTTGAGACTTCTTAATTTCATCTCTATATCTATATGTCTATATGCTTATATCACATTTTTGTGCACAAATACAAAACAGGAAAATTATCTATTCGCTTATGGATAGCACATGAATAGAGTATTCCTGCATACTGCATTTGTGTAATCATTACTGCTAATGAAATCTAGATAGTGTATCAAAATGTAATTTATGACTTCCATCTGTAATGCTAAGATGTGATTGGATAAATATGTCATTAAAACAGAAGGGAGCATTTACCATTAACGTTTTTACAGAAAAAACTTTCGCTCACATTACAGGTGATACTAATTGCATGTAACTTGAACATTCACTACTTGGCCACAATGGTTAGCTTAAGTGTCTTTTTCACACTGAAGTAATGCATACATATTAAGCACAGCCATTCTAGTTCCCACGCAGCGTCTTATGCATTCATTTGAAAAGGGTAAATGTGTCGGAATGAATTATGATGAGGACAGACGAAGCATTTTCTTACTTATACCACTAGTTAGTTTATGCCTCTCTCTACCTTTCCCTTACTCACCCCAACAATAATATCTATACCCTAACACACTTTTGGAATCTATGTCCTGTGGAGTTTGGTGTAATATAAATATAAAAGTACTCTCCGTTGGTCCTATAATGTCGTTTTATCCAGAGTCTCGCCAGCCTTTCAGCTTTCTCTATCAGTCTTGCTTTCTCTATGGTGCCACAAGTGAATTGCTTAGCTAGTTAGCATTCCTATTCCTGCTTACTATATGACAGACTGATTGTGTATTTAGTGTCAGAGCGAGCACAGTGTGTAAACTAAAATATACCTTCTTAGGGCTTTTGCATAGTAGTAAACCAAGTCCATGCCTTTGGGCATCCCTCTAGTGTTGTGGCTTATTCGTGGTATATCCGTGTCTCCACTTTACTCTCAACATCCGAACAACCGCTACTTTACACTACACATCCTACAAACTACCAAAAGAGACCATGTAAAACAGGATTTACTCATGTAAAATATGGGCTAGGTGAAAACGTGTTTGCATTTAAGCATGAATTTTAATAGCCACATGAATAATAAATGCATGTTACCTTTGTAACATATAACTGCAATAGTAAACTGGGCCTTTCAATCGATTATACATGTTTATGAAATAGTCATTAGCGATGACCTTCTAGATTATTTTATTTCCACTT
>JABASH010002377.1:0-20450 GCA_019776445.1 Tomocerus maximus
TATTGTGTGCTATCTATATGTATTATGTATTCTTAAGTAGATTTACACAGGTAGTATGTATTTACAAATAATTGGTAAAAAATAAAATATTTTGTAGTATTATTCTTTGCTTGTGTTCAATCACTTTGTAATTGTGATAAATAATGAATAGGAATGATGAAACTTAAAATGATGAATTTGTAATGCTAATTAATTTATTGTTACAATGCAGGATGAAAATGGCGTGGAGGAAGAGGAAGACTCAGATGATGGCAATGTTCCTGGTCAAGGAAGTGTCCCAACTCCACCAGACTCACCTTCACCTGGAATTCATGGGGAATTTGAATTTAACGGGCGAATCATTCCAGATATTGATATTTATGCCATCCCCTCTCATCCCAGTAAGAGTTATATTGCTAATTTTTTTGTTCATGTTCCTGTTTTAACTAAATCAGTATTATGTAGCTTTCATGATTAAAATTGATATAAGTTATAAGAGCTTCTATTCTTTAGATGCATAATATATAAACCATAAATCATTCAATTTCTTATGCAGTCAAAAATTAAATGAAGGATTTATTGAAGTGCTTGTTGACATTGACAATGGTAACGGCTTATTTTTAGTGCCGTGAATGTCAAGAGTCAAGATAGTATGTGTATTTATTAAAGTTGATAGACACAGACAGTGGCAAGGCATTGCCGTTGGATATAACCCGTTGATTTTGTAAAGATAGTAGGTTTTGCGTTGAAATTGAAATTAAGTAGCCGAAATAGATATATTTATAGTGTGCTTTTTGTGAGGATTGTTTATCGTCAATTTGAACCATCTTGAACTTTTACATTAGAACTTTAAATTGTTCAAGTTGATTCTGTTGGTATCACTAAAATATTTACCTGGAGTAGCGCGTTATGTGCTTCTATTGAAGGGCACTAATGCTATATAAACTTGCGTTGCGTCATTGAATGTAATAGTACTGCATAGAGGCAGGCAGTACTATTACAGCAGGAAAAGTGGTATTCAGATTCAGATATTAAGTGAATGCAGAGGTTACGTGAGGTGCATGAAGAAATAGAAAAATAATGAAATATTTAGTTTACCGTCTTGCATTGCATCACCACTACTGTAGTCTGTACTCTCTCTGTACGCTACATGCAGGGAGTCAGACAACAAAATGATGCTAATTGGTTTGCTGGATAGCGGATATTAAACGAAAAAAGTCAGGTTTTTAATTTACTTTAATATTTGCTGTCTTTTACCTTTTCAATTAGCTTGTCAAATTAGTAATTATGAAGGAATTGGTGTGTATAGCGTAGTGTAAGCGATTTTAGCGGTATATACTCTGGTAATAAATTCAATTCATGGAATCGATTTTTTGAAGTGTATATGCCAAAAAGTTATAAACTATAGGTGGGTTTGAGAAAGTATGGTAACAACGATTTAGCAGCAAATATTTCATGATTGTATCACGATGATATTTAATTTGAAGGAACGATGGATTTTGGTAAATTGAATTAGGTACTAAACAAGTCTTCAATTTTGAATGATGATGATTTTAGAATGATGTCTTACCTTAATTTTGTAATAGTTTATCTAAAAATGCCTAATAATGTGCATAAGTTGGATTATTGTTGAATTATTCTGTAACGCAGTGTTGCTGAACTAGCTTAATAAATGTCTTATCTGTTTCCAGATGCTCCCAGACGTGAGATTTACTTCCTAGCTGTGATCGATGTATTGACTCATTATGGAGTGAAGAAGCAGGCCGCAAAAGCAGCGAAGACGGTCAAATATGGAAGTAACGTCGAGGGTATCTCAACCTGTGAACCCGATCAGTATGGCAAAAGATTCCTCGAATTCATTCAAAAGGCTATTGAATAGCCTCGTATATCGTAATATCAAATCAAATATACTTTATATTAATTATTATTATTGTTATGTTTTAGTGTTCTGCGTCAATACATTACATCAGTGAATTGACGTACGCATCAAAAGAATGAATAATTAAAAGAACAGTTTGCTTTACTAGTGCATAGGTATATCAACATAATAAATACGAAAATTTTGACGTATCTCTTTTGAATAGGTCGGGTACGCAGGCTAGTAATATATGCGCTAAAATACATACTACTGTAATCTACATATTAATGTGTTAAACGAATAAGTAAAATAATATTATACTCTACTGATAATGTACCGTACTCTGTTAAGTCTGCTGTGTTGTATTACAAAGATAATGCATAAACGCATTTGTTTCTTGTGTCATTAAGACTAGAATAGTCTGCTGCAATGTCAGTTTATCAAACATGCTAATAATGTTACAATGAAAACCTAGTTAATCTTAATAATATATGCACAAATCAACTAGAAAGCTATATCTCTGTACTGTACTGACAGATACTGAACATATATTAGTAACCTACTAAATGAGTACATAAATCTATAAAATAATATGTGAAATATCTTTGTAGTAGATTAATTTTAATCTATTTACAAAATGTAAGCAATTAGCTCAACTACGACTGCTGGGTGACAAGTGATCCTCTTGTATATCTGCTCTGTTATAATATACATTGATAATTAATGGCGAAATAGTAGTACACGATTCTTCGAAGTAGAACGTTGTGTATGTGCGATTTGTAAGTGGATGTACGGTTTAATGAATCGAAATGCTCGTAACAAGTCTCGTCTCCAGTTGGTCAAAGTGAACATGGTTTAATTGCATTATTTTCTTTGTTGGATTTTATTCGAATTTAGCAGCATCCTTTGCTTGCTCGATTATCTGCATTTTATATGCTTTTAATTTCCACTATTGACACTGTCATCGATTTTCTGTAGACTGTCATTATCTGAACGTAACGTTTTGGCTTTTTTTACTCTGTTTTCCAAGGATTAATCTTGCTTTTTAAAATTTATTTCTGTCTTTACTAGTAAAACTATGTCCATTATACTCATTAAATGAAAACTTAGTCCATTTTAATTCAGTATCATTGCATGTAGCAAAGTCGTTAAATGCTAAGCATTAAGCAAGTTTAGATTGTAATTTATTTCATTTATTACATTATTTAGTTCTATTATTTCTGTTTGTGAAGTGGAATAGATTGTCAGCCATGCAAATGCATATGCGGACTGGTAGAGTTTATCATCGTGTTCAGAAATCGAAATGCATTAAATCTTTCGACGAGATAATGTTTCCAGCAAGTGAGATGTTTAATGTCCAATAAATATCGAATTGTAATTAATGGCATAGTATGTATTATGTGTAATTTGTCACGTTATGGACAGTTTAGTTCAAAACGTTTATTTACTTAAGTACAGTAGACATGCACAATACTTACTTCACTTGCTGATATTTATCAATGTCTGTAGATGATTTGTATTAAGTGCATGTGCAGTTCGTATTGCTACAAACAATAGGTAATTTCGTTGAGCTTTTTTGTGAATTCAGAGAACGATGTTTGTTTATCATAAAATCATTTGGAATGAGACCGAGACTGATATGAAAACTCAGAAAATCTGCGAGTGTATGTATTGTCTTTTATTGTATAAATGTGAGTTTGATGAGTAATGACATTAAAATTGTCAACTGAGGAGAATCTTTAGTTCGCTGAACCATATAAATAGTGATGTAGTGAGTCATGCAAAAAGTTTAATCGTAGTTACAAACAATATCGTCTTTACCATCCATCTATACATGCAATTTACTATCGAAGACTTCTTTTTAGCAATACATACATACAACTTACCTAAATCTTTCAGGAATTCTGAAATGAATGTTATGCGACCCTACGGTTTTCTAGTAGTAAGGGCCACATCACATCTAAGTTATATATAATATATTCAATGCTGAAGCTCTACTTAAGTTAGGATTTAGATTTAGAGATGTCAATGTCGCTAATTAGAGGCATAACCAAGAAATTGCTCATTAAATATAGCTGTCTAATCACGTAGCAATATTTGTAAGGATATATTATTTTATAATTTAACTTTGACTATTATTAGCTACATGCATACAGCTACACGGCTGTTATTTGTATTGCAATTCAGTCGGCTTTTAATAGAAAATTCAATTCCAGCCTAGTATGTATATACATTATGCCATTAGTGGAGTGCACAGTAAACCAAAAATGGATCTCTCTCTTGTTTCTACTTCTAATAAATATATTATACATACGCGTGGATAAAACTACTATTACTTGATGATAAGCAGAACAGCAAGATATCATACTTACATTAATAATTATAGCCTCTAATCTATAACTTGTTCTTCTTACCATCAGTAGTCAGATACATGCTACCATGAATTGTTAGTTGATTTGATAGTAATAGCGTAGGAAACTAATAACTAAAAACGAATGACCTATCTAATGGATGGCATTGTTTCTTCTTAGTTTACAGATAACTTCAATTCTTAAAAGCAGTAGTGAACAGTCTCGTAGAGTAGAGACTCGCTTGCGGTGCGATCCCGAAATTGGAATGCTATGCGGTATTTAACAATAAAGGCTCCGGAAATTAGATAGATGTCTATGTTTATGTGTAGCAGTAAACGATAGGTTATTGCCAATTAGTGTGACCGTTTTGTTAGCAGTCCAATACTTTGTTTAGGTAAATTGCTTTCCAAAGCTTCGGTAATGTTGGATGATATGAATTTAGTCACAATCCTTACTTTTACAACAAAATACATACAAGAGCAGACAGAATACCAATAATAACCAACTACCTACGTATATTTTGTAGTCTTGTAGTACAGGCATACGCGTTGTGTCATTGTGTCTACCTATATTTATAGTAATTATGGAAGATCTATACATCTTATAAGATAGCTGTTCCGTTGATTCATGCTGATTTGCACTGGTCGATCACTTTCATTTGTTGACTCAAAGTATTGACATCTATTCAAGTTTTTGTTATAATTAATACATTATCCTAGTTCCCTCATAATAATCCTTTCCTGGAGCTGGAGGTAGCCAACAAGTAGGTCGTATCATTATTATACAGAAAATACAAGTAGATATAGCGTTAGCGTAACAGCGTAAGCCATTCGAAACCGATACTTATAATTACGATACGATAGTAGGTAGATGTAGTAGTAGTACCTTGTACAACTTAAAGCTACAATAATCAAAAATGTATTACAGATACATCGCAGTGTAGCCATCCTAATACAATAAAAAATAAATAAAAAGTGTAATAAATGTACCGAATCCAGAAAATTTGTAAATTGAATTGTCCACATTACTTAATACTTTTTTGGTGCAGTCGTAATCCTAAAATACGTAAACATATGTGTATAATAATGCATACATACATGCCTATATGCATACTATTAACTTATACCTAACTATAAACATACCATATTACATGTTAAATATCTATAAATATAAAAAATATACCAATATACCTACCAGCACTGGCATAAACGTAACATAATGAATCGCATGAAAGATGATTTTTGTGCTTGCCTGAACCTGGAATTGCGATGAAGAGGAACATATAATAATAAATAAAACTAATTGAATATAATTATAGATAAAGATGTGTGATGTAATCGATATCGTGTTGTGATTAGAGCAGACAGAAAAGCGAAAATAGGTTAAGTTAAACTTTCATAAAACGGTTTAGAATGGTTAAGTATTCATCTTTGTTCGATTTGAGATAAAGCAGTCGGTTGTATTTTTCTTTTGTTCTCTGTGCGTGCTTATTAGGAAGATGTACCTATAGAATATTATATTGTGTGTATGATGCATTATACCTGTATATTGTGGATTTTAATTGTAATGGTATGTATATAGAATAATTTTCGAAATCGTGGAAGAACAGATACATACATGAAACGTCGGCGACGAAGTAATTTGTAAAAGATACGATGAGTGCTATGTTAATATGAGGTCTATGATATGGAGTTCGTGAAAGTAATACTGCAGTAAGTGGTCAATTGTTTATTGTATGGCTTAAATCGAAGTGATGTAAGGTAAGGTAGTAACGGAAAAACTTGTACGCGACAACAATTTTTCTTACTCATTATTGTTAAATGGAAAAGGTAAATATGAACTAATTCTCAAAATTTCTCTAAGGTTTTATTACGGTTTATATTGTAGTGTAAGTTATCATTTGTAATATTCATTATAATGAACATTTCATGTGCTGCGCTAAATGCCACAGATTGCCACAATTTACAATTTTAATATTTATCATTGGTACCAAACAGAATAAGCATATTAAATCAGTAAAGTTAATCAGAACAGAGCCATTATTATATAAATAATCGTTCTTTTGAGTATCGGATAATCATTGGATAGACGAACGGTCGTGTGAAAATAACTACGATAATTAAATCTCTTAACCTAGGTTTAAGAACGCAAATTAAAGAACCATTCATGATTAGTTCTAGTGGAGTCTTGTGGTCTTTAAGTTAGGCCGGTCACCTAACTATTGTATACCAAAGCTGAATTCATCACATCACATAATCCTTAGTCTATATATATAATCCAGAACACAGTCTTGTTTCTCGTAGTGAAAAGTAAACTACTATTGTTAACTCGTTTCATTGCTAAGATAACTTGAGTTAGAAGTAAAACCTATACAATTATAACAATCTGCTTAATACAAACTGTCGATCGTTGTGTGTAATATGATTTAAGATAAAGGCGCCTGCATTTATAGAATAAGTTGACTATTGTAAGGAAAATCATGTATCTGTATTGGTATTGTATATGTATGCACTGACTACACACAATATGAATATGATAATGTTTGAAAATAAAATGGTCGTACAGATTTTTTAATGGTTTTACTTCTTATTTTATTGTAGTTTATAGTACTTTTTGGTTACGTTTGGCAGGTTTATGTAACGCATTCTACAAAACTTTTATTTTACAAGAATTCGGAAAAGAAAATACCAACCTTTTTGTAGGTGGAAATAAATTTATTGTTTCACTCTCAAAGTAAAACTGTTCATCATTGATTGATAAGTCAGCATAAAATGCTATAAAATGACTAATATTTTAACTTTATCAAAAGAATCAAAAGATGTTCTGATGATCATGATTTCACGGCGGATTGAATTTCAGGGTTCTTATGTGTGCCATCACAAAAGGGTCGACTTTTCGTCTGCTTACAGTTGCAGAACCAATAGTCTTTAGTTTCTGGAGCGATAAAGCGTATCGGACGTAATGATATTTTCAAATGCGTATTCTTGTGAGTCCCATCACAAAACGGCTGCAATAGATTAGTTAGACAATAAAACATTCGAGTTTAGCAACTAATCATTTCCACAAAAACAGAATAGCAGTATGACGTATAATGTAAATATAATTATAATAATTTTTGAATGTACTTTAACAACGTAGCTATATGTAATGGTAGGTATAAACAAAAGATACCTAAATATATCCGGATATTTCGTCAAAAATATTTTTGCATTTTAAACAAGAATTTACTGGAGTACTTGTATATAATATTATTAATCATGGATTTTGTAGACAGATGCATATAGATATTTTGTATGTAACAGAAAAGCTGCAAAAGGTCTGTCTGTATCATTATATTTAGTTAACGATAGTTTACGACTTTCTCTGTGGTGTAGTTGTATATTGTATACAAATATTATACTCAACTTGTAGTACTACAAGTTAAATGGGTACTTACCCATTTAACCCATACATATCCAGCACTAGGCAGGACATTATTTAATGAAAATTACAAAAACTTCAATTTTATTCGGCACCAGGCACCACCACTACTTATTACTTACTATCATATCAATTATTGCATTATTATTGGAAATTGATGGGAAATAAACGTATTTTACTTGATTGTGACTCCAGCCGCACAGACACCAGTGATACGTTTTTCCCTTTTCACATCTGAATTTGAAAGGCTTTTTGTCATAAATCTTTCCATTTTGAGGTTGAGACAATGCTGACTGTGAGACAATAGGAAGATCGGAATCAGGAACTTTGCCCACCGATTTGTAACGGTACAATGGTATAATTAACGATGGCTTTTGCAGAATCTATAAACGAATGTTAGGCGTTTAATCAAATATCTTACAAAAATGGGACAATCAAACTGGGACGAAACTATATTTATAAATATTTACATAAATCTAAAATTTGCCCTTACGGTTTTCGGAGTCAATTTTGAAAGAAATAATCCGGCTTGAAGCATGCTTAATGATTTCATCTTTGTAAAAATTATCAAAACTAGAATTTGGTACACAAGAAACTAATATCAAACAAGACAAATGGATAAAACGAGATGGACAGAGTAATTTCAGTAATAGTTTTTTTGGTAGTCTACTAACTAGTTTATTAGAAGTGAAGTTTACGGGAAGAAGGAAGGGTGAAGGGAAGAAAGAAGTTAATTTCCTTGTGTTTGTGAAATTTTTGAGCTTCGCACAAATATCTCAATATCAGTATTCCCCTATAGCTATCAGGACAGAGACCCTTGTCAGCGGCGTATTTGCATTAGCTAGCGGTGTTAGCTTGTCGTAGAAAACTTACGACGGTCGGATTTCGGACTTCCGGATTCCTGTAATCTGTAATTTAATTTTGATTGCCATTATCAATCATCAATTATCATATAAATTCCGTAAACATTATCGACCACTGGTAGGTACTAAGTTTACATTCGTCGCCATTGTAAAGGAATCAATCAGGTAGTTAACAAGTTGTCATTTTAGATAATAAAATATGTAATAAATAAGTACCAAAATCATGGCTTGTGTGTTACGATACATAAAATAAATAATTTAAGACTAATTTGTGATTTTATTTTTATTTTGACTTTCCAGCTATTACATAAAATGGCTAGCGGTGGCGGTGGAGGAACTGGAGGCGGGAGTGGCGGTGGTGGTGGGGTTGGTGGGGACCAGAAAGATCGGAAGAGAAAGGAATCTATTGTAGATCTTACCCGCTACTTGGATAAAACCATCAGGGTAAAATTTTCTGGAGGACGAGAGGCATCTGGAGTATTAAAAGGATTTGATCCACTATTAAATCTTGTTTTGGATGATACCATTGAACACTTGAGAGGTACATAATCGTTAATAACACGTACATACAACGTATACGTATGTATATGTTAGTGGCAATAGGTCAGAATTTTGTAAAACTTATAGTTTTTCCTATTTAAAATTTGAAAGTCCATTTATGTTGCCCGATTAGATTTTTATCTTAATGAAGGACATTACTACGTGTCTAAAATGCCTCATATGTCATATGAATAGCGAGCTATTAAAATTGAATAAGTTGCAAGGCTTTATATGGAATAATTAATTGTGATGTCCTTAACTTAACTCCTAACAAAAATTATGCTTAATGCCTTGACTTATTGCCGCTAACATATACACTAATAAATCAAAGTTTATGATGTTCTATTTTATTTATTCTACTTCACTATTCAAGATCCTGATGATCCTATGAAATTAACGGATGATCGCAGATCCATGGGGCTTGTTGTGTGCAGAGGGACTTCTGTTGTTCTTATTTGTCCAGCGGAGGGCATGGAGCAAATTCCAAATCCTTTCGTTCAGGCTGATACATAGGGATTTTTTTACATTACAACTTATTGCACTGGATTTTGTAATGACCTATAATCACTGTAATACGCTAATTTAATTATTAAACTATATTGTAATTCTTTTCATTTACTTTTTGTGGTTGGTTCACATCTAAAATCGCCATCATTTTATTTAGCCATCACGATGTCAGGTTAGTCAGGTATCATGCATGATTATGCTCATTAGTAACACATTTATATCACTTTCTAGATGCGCTAGTGTATTTTTTTTTAATTTTACACATACTACATAAATATTACATAAACCAGCATAAACTTATGTGCACTTGTCCTGCCCAACTCAACTTGTTAAAAGGCATAAGCCAACTCAGTCACACTTAAATTACTCTTTTTGCCAAGAGGCGAGACTCAACTCAACCACCCTTTACTCTTTCTCTCAAGAATACATACTCAACCCGTTAACCCAACCACTATTTGTCAAGATGTCATACTATACTCAACTCAACCACTCATCTTTACTCTCGAGGCAATGGCAATACCTGACAATATACTCAAACTAAATTCCAGGTAGCCGTTATGATCAGGGACGTTTTCAGAATGGTATGAGATGGTATGATAATAAAAGCTCCTTCCTTCCTTGGTACTCACCTACCTTTTGGGGTATATTTTAGGGTATATTATTTGTACCCTTTTAGGGTATAAATATATTTTAGGGTATACTGACATAGGGAAAAAGTTTCCTGAATGGCAGAGGAGTTTACTTCCGAAAGCTGGGTGCTATAATTCATTACTATATCCAATGATTCAGATAAGGGGAATAAATAAAAATGAAGTTAGCGGTACGATAAAGAGTAGTATTAGTGACAATGGCATAATTCCAAACCCATGTTTTTATCGGTTCCAGTTAAACCGTTGTAAATCGGATATGTATATAAAAGCCTGTGCTTTGACTTACTTAATCTTTCTTTTATTTAGTTACATATGGCTGCTGGCACAAATGGAGAAGCCCTCTTTGAGATTTGTCGTATTTTTGTCATTTTGCATTTTTGGTTGAAGTATTTTTTATAGTCTACCCTAAGCCTAAGCAAACAAGTTTCTCAATATAGTAGATGAAACAATATATTATGGATGTACATTTTCACCATCCCCACTAGAGTAATATATAAACCCGTCATTTGTTATCAATTATTGTCACTCCATTATGAAGGTTTCAAAGTTATAGCACTATATATACAGATACTGTTATTATGATATTAATGAGTTGCGATTCTTCGCGACTTTATGCATGCCATGCATACTTCGTACTTAACGGAATAGACAATAGACTACATTTAGTACTTCTATATAGCACAATATTCTCGATTCCTCTTCGCTATCCTCTTCGCTACCCATGTCCCTGTCCGACTTCAAGGATTGGATTGATAATTATTAAATACTTCATTGCAATTGTGTTAAATAACAATAACTGCGGTTGTGCCTTGTGCTAACCATAATTTCAGAGATAAGATAACATTCAGCAAAGTGTTTTCTTTCTTGTTGGGTTTTGTAATAGTATTTTAGTTTGTCTCATTTCAAGTATATTCTCATGTCGCATTCATTCGCATCGCAGTCCACCTTACAGATGTTTTGAAATAGTTATTATTAATTACTATAATTAGATCGTTTGCAAGTTCAAATAATACAGCACATCTAAGATGGACACGCTGTCTTATTTTTTCTTACTATTGACCATATCATTTTCCATGCCTGTAGTGTTATCTAACAGTCCAAAATGTGGCGACTCCATAATGTGTCCAATTGGTACACCTTGTGTAAACGAATTGAACGAAACCATCAGTTGTACAGACAATTCATTCTGTGACGACGAAACGGAAGTTTGCACTTGTGGTCCAGGGTTCAAGGAGACATCTTATAATCTTTGTCTTGTGGATCATCAGAATGACTGTTCTGTTTATGCGTGTAACGAAGAAGCACAGCTCGTGTGTCACAGACCTACAAATAGTTGTCAGTGTGCTCTTAGAGGAACTCACTACAGTATTCCGCAAGGGAAATGTGTGGCGATGGCAGGGACAGATTGTTCAAAGACTTTTGGATGTACAGACAATGCCTTCTGTAACAACGAACTTGATTGGAAATGTTACTGCGGCGGAGGATTTTCGCAAACTAGCCAAGGAAGGTGTTTGTTAGGATACGATCGGATTTGTAATTCTTCTGTCCCTGAAGGAGACGATGAAGATTATCTTTACAGTTGCAATTCCGATGCTTTTCTACGTTGTAACGGGAAATGCGTTTGTGAAGATGAAACCAATTTCATCTACGATGAAGAACAAGAAGAATGCGTCAGTTTAGTCGGTGGACAATGTGATTTTAAAGTAACTGTAGATGATGTGAAGATTTTGAAATGTATTGAAGGATCTAAGTGTGTAGACAACGGGCAATATGGCATTTGCAAATGTATAAACGGCAGAAATGTTGATCCAGAATCTAAAACATGTTCAAGTAATTCAAATAAGCAACAAAGCAGTTACATTTTCGCTTTTTCATGGATTTTATTGATGTACATATACTCAATGAAATATCGATAAATCCCGAACTTTCATTAAAGCAGCACAAATAGTACGTCGTTAGTCAATTAATTAACTACATAAAGTCTGAATTAATAATTAGTTTAATTTCAAACATCCCAATTTTATTCCTCGTTCTGTAATCGAAAATCGAGTGGCTGCTTCATAATCATAATAATCAATCATCATTCACATTCCTCTGTCAATTTGAAACCACATGCGTCACAAGATGTTACTTCCGCAAAATTGACCAGTGTACACTGAGGACATTCATTAGAGCCTTCTAGTTCTTTTGCATCCACATTCTTACTATTGCCACACATCTCACAATTCTCACAAAAATTTTCATTTTCAAAAGTGCACCTTTTGCATGACCATGACCATTTCTTCAATTTAACTGGTAATTTTCGCGGTTTGGGAAATGGTAATTTCTGCCCAGGTCGCTTTTGCATTTGCAACCTAAAGATACGTGAAAAAGGAACAGTTAGGCCATTTTTATAGATTTAATCACACAACACTAAATCACCCTAACTAACCACCCTTAAAACATATCTTGGGCCATCCATGGTCTCATAGAGAAAGCGCTGAATAAATCTTATCTTACCCAGAAGAAGTAGGCTGTTCGGTGTCCGATTTCTCCTGTAACCGACGCAGTTCAAGCATACTAAGAATTTCCATATTATTAGTAACGCGAAGAACATGCAACAGATTGTCAAATGAATGATTTCCTTGAACAACTTTAATGTAACATTCCAAGGCTTGCATGGTTTCGTCTTCCATATTAACCTAAATAGTTTTAATCAAATAATACATATAAGAAAATCAAACATTTAATTTTCAATTGCATAATAATTTATAGATCGCATGATATTATGACCTTTTTGTAAGCTTTACTAATATCAGTCACTGTATAGACTATATGATTATTGTAAAACCAAGCAGGCAGGTGATCAGGCAAAATTATGATAAAAAAGGCAATGTTTTCAATGTATGACATACTATTCTAGCCCGATCATCCAAATGGAGTAACCCCATCTGCACCAGCTCGTTGATGAAATTATATACATCGACAGTCTTCTTTGCCAAAAAATACAAGTTTTTCCTTAGAATTACTGCTGAGGTCTGAAGAAGCACATCTTGTCGATCCAGAACTGTATTGGAGTACAAAGGTGACTTAAATATTGCCATTTTAATATTCACATCTTCCGGATTAATTTTTTCTAATATCGAAAATAAATCTTTAATGGAAAGCAGATTTTTCTGGGAACGGGCGAGAATGGTTGACTGAATACTCCCCAAAGCCGTCATGGTCGAATCGAAACTAGTCAACGAAAGAATGACGAGTTTTTAGTGGTAGTGAGCTATTAACACAATAAATCTCAATGTATGAAAAAAACTGTCTACTCCCAATAATCTAATGTGCTACAGCAAGAACAGACTGTGGAAAGGAAACTGCCCGACGGCCTGCTAAACTAGGCTTGCTACACTTAGATGTATAGTATACCATTATTAATACCATTCATGCACCATTCTATTCCCAAAATTATTATGCCTTTGCGAATTGCGAGTGTGATAAATGATGAATGATGACTATTCTCTAACACGCTCTTATGATGGTTTTTTGGAAATATTTTTTTTATTCAAGAGAATGTTCACCTTAAATATGTATGTTTATTAATCGTCATAAATAGTCCATTTTATAAGGTTCGCATTTTATAAGTAAAACAGGTTGTATCCTTTCCCCGTGCCCATTTCGAAGTTGTACACTCCGATAGCCACGACGCATGCACTGCACCTGAAAGTGGAAACAAAATTGTGTAATAATGATGGTGATGGTATAAATAGAATTTTGTAGGCATCATGAATCAGGAATAACTAATTGGATTTACTGGGTAAGTTGCCTGTCCAATAAAACGTGGATCACCAAACTTTACATCGTCATGCATCGAAAATCTAATTAGCGCAAGTTCTGGTGCATATATCTTGAAAGAAAACTCTTGACTCCAAGATGGATTGAGACCATTTTTAGCTAATAATATTTTTTTTAATTTTTCTTAAAGTGGTTCCTTGAAAGATAAACATTTTATTAAAGTTATAGTACCAATCGTTTTAGTTCTTCGGGGTGAGTAAGAATTAAATTCCTTCCTGTCAAATTCAGCTCCGAGTAAGTCAAGTTGTATAAAAGGGTTAACCGATTTTTTCAGAAAGCTGACTTGATTCAAATAACGAGCTGCTATGACCTGTAAATGATGATGTTTATAGTAACGTTTCGTACTCGACTTCTTCGTAGCTAAATGATAATTATACTACCTCGATCTTCATGTAGAGTTTAAAATTCCCATATTGGATAAAATCACCAGCGCATGTAGGTGTAAAATTTTCTTCCAGTAAGTAATCTGGCTTCAATATGTACCCACAACCTCCATTGTCCCGAAATTTTCCATGATTAAACTGCATTGATGTGTCTAAAGCAGAAAATACATTTTTGAAAGTAATTTTTGACGGAAAATGGGTATATCCTATTTAAATGTTTACCTGGAGTTTGATAATTTAAAGCGACCATTTGGCAACCAGCATTCCAAAATAGAATAGGGTCAAAGTTCGATGATCCGAATCTTAGTGATGGATAAACTCGACTAAATTGACCCTAAAATATGTTGCTTTTAAAATTAATATTTCTATTATATACTACCTTTGTTGCTTATAATTTGTGTTAAGTTTGGTAAGTCGGTAGAAAAAGGTATCCCCAAAATCATTACATTAACATAAAAAGTATTATCATTTATCTTATTACCTGATGGTACCAAATATAATGTGATAGTTTGGTTCGCATATTTTTTAACGCAGCGTTTTCCGGAAAACTGGACATTTGATCATAGCCATTGCGTTTTCTGCGATAATAGCAGTTTGAAATAGCTTTTTTTCCTTGTACCGCTGGTTTGGCATAAATAACCAATTTTGACAGTTCTTCACAATCTTTATTTTTGACAGATTTGTGAAAGAATGAGAATGAACTCTTCTGCTGGTTAAGATAGGTGAATAACATTAGTAAAATACAAATTATAATATTAAGGTTATTGCGAATTTTATTTATTTTAATTCCTACACGATCAACTAAATACCTTTCTCTTTATAGCTGACAAAAAAAGGTTGTTGATGATATTTTCCCACTCTTTTGCTTCCTCATAACCTGAGAACCCTGCACAGAAGGGGTAAACATCATTCTCATTTCCAATGACCAGTAAGTAAGGGAGAGATAATTCTTTTCCCTTGTCACCAATGAAGGGTTTAGCATGCAACTCGACGGGACGCACATCTATTGACCATTTGGATCTTGTTCCCACAACATGAAATTCTTTTCGCTCCGATAAATCAGAAGAAATCCATTCTACTGTATTACTTTCCAACTCCCAGGCATCATCCTTATTTTATAAATTCTTCATTTATACTCTTCATTTATATTAAAGAGACCATCGGTATTTTGAAATATCTACTCTTACCATGCCAGTGTTTCCTTTGCTATTTGCCTGTAGGTGGAAAGCGAAATTACTGAAAAATAATTTGGTTTTTGTTAGTTTACAAAAGTATTCACCCCAGTCGTCCCTTGAGGGATGTTTCATATGCATAAGTCCACTTTTGATTGCTGGAAGACATTCATCAAAATATGTGTCTTTCGTTCCCTCATTTGATAGGGGAGGCTTCACTTTGCATTTAATTATGATTTTCCTTCTAAGCTGCTCCGGCGATGGAAGTTGAGTTTCACTGTCACCACAAGGTTCAGATATGAGCATTTCCCCGAAAACTTCCTGAAATGACATCGATAAATATTGTACTGATCTTTTGAACTTTTACATGTTCTGTTTCCTCTTTCATCATTGTAAACAGTAAACATCCCATACAAACTATAAATAGAAAATGCGAAGAAATGTTATATGTAAACTATGCATCTATGCAGAAATATGCTATTTTTCTTTACTATAAGATAACCATTTCCCGATAGCTATATTGTATACCATAAATTCATAATCCTTATATATAAAGTTGCAAAGGATTTGTTTGAATACTTGAATAGTTGAATTCTTGAATGTTTAATGTAGAATTGTTTTACGCGCTTGCGCAGTGTATTCTAAATTCGTGTTACCAGGCATGCGCGGAAGTTTAACATATTATTTCAACAGATTCAAACACCTACTAGCATAGCACATGTGCTAGGCTGCCGTAGTAGTTAATAGTTGTGGTATTGGAAATTACAAACGTCTACAATTACATCGCAGAATGGAGCAATAATAAAATTAATTACCTTCATTTTTTCAGCCATAAAAGTTTGTTGATTTACACTGCAATGGTTCTCAATGCTCAAAATAATCGGATACCTAAATATTTACATGTCGCATGTAAGTGAAAAAACATTAATTTTTGTGATAAATCTTACTAAATACTAAATGTGGTAAATGAACAATAAATATATTAAAAAATCATATCATACTCAGAAGTGACAAATGCATGTTCTTTAATGGTATTGATAGCATCACAGAAGCTAATTCGGGATGTCATAGTATGACCATGATAGATGACTGGGGTTCCATCCGATCCATTCCAACAATCCAGTTCAATGCATCGGCAACCGAATCGGAGACACCGAACATAGGCTTCCACAGAAGATTCAGATGTTAATTGATCGCCAGTCAGATACCTGTTGTAAATGATTACTGTAGTATTTCTACTGTACATGTACTATAGATTCCTTTCTTACGCTAGACTAGACACATATTATGCAGTCGTAAATTGTAATCGTATATGCCATCAGGGATTTTGTGGTACGTGTTATGGGAAGATGCGATCCAATAGTGCGACAAAGGTCGATTCATGTTATGGTAAACAGAAGAACATTTGGTTTCCCAAACGTCGTTTTCAGCCGAGAATAAAAAGTCCAAAGCCTGGAATACAATTGTGATAACGTGTAATAACTAACATACGATTACGGATCATTGTTGTGAATAGTCATAGTCTATGAATATGTATACTGTGACTGTAAAAATTTCCTGCAATTGTAAATACGATAGTTTAGTACCTCCATTGGTTCAACGTAGTGGAATTTGCCAAATAAGGCCAAATATGGAGTAATGTCATCTTCATATTGTTCACATTCCAAAAAGCTTTTAAAGCAGTCCAAGTGCACTCGACCATCACGATAATCACGAATGTAGCATCGAAAGCAGTCGTTAAAAATCTGTTTATCACACCCAATGAATTAAAAGTATTACTTATGTATTATCTTCATTAGTCCAGCTTCATTCAAGTGAATGACAATCCAAATTAAATGAAACGGATTAAAGTTTGTAAAATATAGGTATTGTAGGCACAGATGAAGGTGAGACTCTGACGTCATCATAACTCCGCCTTTACCGTAGTATAGTTGCTTTTAAAACATACCGCATATCCAGTACACAACTCATAAAAATTTATTGCGGGAAATTTAAAATCAGTCTCACTTTCATCTGTGCGGGGAATATACTCTCTTTCCCAATTATAATTATTGGGAAATAGAGTAATTATTTGTATTAAAATATGTGGAATTATATATCATTGTGGTTAGTGGTTGTTTACGATACTACAAAGAGAAATTGGATTTGTGTGACAAAGGAAAGTATACGATGCGACAATAATCCAAGCTATTTTTTAATTTTTACTTAATACCTTATCATCATGTTGAAACTCTTTAGCCAAAGATACAAATGTAGGCAACATAATTTCGTCACAATCAACAGCAACACTATGTTTTTTCAATATTCTTTTTAGCCTTCTTCTCGAAATTTTTACACTTACGTTTTTCAGTAAATCCTTTAATAGTTTCATCGTTATTCTAAGAAAACCAAAATATCATTACTACATTGAAATTCCACGTACCTACGGGTTTTACAAAATACATACAGTTGAAACCGTGCAACTGTGCAACCGTTAAGGGTTGGGTAACACGAGACATGTATATTTTTTATTAGGTCAGGTTTTAAAAGAGGCAAAACACTAACCCCCACGCTTAATGGTTGCACAGTTGCACGGTTGTAACTGTATGCATTTTGTAAAACACACGCACCTATATGCCTTAACATTATCTATAGTCAACGACCTATTATATTTTGACTTCTATCTATTTCTGTGGACATTTATTCATTCAATATTTTTCATAAAATTTATTAAGATGAAACTTACAATCCATCTTTACTGGCACATTGAAACTGTCCAGTTAACCAAGCATTGAAAGTGCAAGAGTAAGGGATTTTCACACCAAGTGTTATAGTTGTAATCAGTTGTATCCAAATTGTTGCTTTACTTTTCGGTTGCACTAGGAAAAATACATTTTCCATCATTCATTTATTTCCAGACTGCTGACTTGATTTTAAAAATTATGAGATGCGAATTTAGATTTTAGATGGTTTGTTCAAAAAGTTAAATCTTACTGGCTACAGACAATGTTTTAAGAATGAATTCCTTCCCGTAATACACGGTGAAGTAAGTGAAAGTATCATCATATCCTGGTCCTGGTTGATCAAAATCCTTGCAGGATCTTCCGACCCGAATTTCTTTAACCTCTCCAATATCAACTGAGAACGATAGCATCATATATTTAAAATATTCCCATCAGTTGCATTTTCGCCATTTTGTGTAGGAAGATAATAATAATGTGGACATTTTGTAAATTCATTTCAAATGAATTTCTAAGGACATTCAACTTCAATATGAATGATAAATATTTTGAAGAAATTTGGTTTGTTGTGTGAATCAATGTGAAAACGAGAGCAAAAGGAGATAGTAAAAAAATACATACTTGTCAGTAAATTGTACATGGATCCTCCTTTCAAAGAATAACACCATATCTGAAGAAAGCTATTATGATACGCCAACGTCATGGGTGTTGGAGTCTTTTTTGACGTAAACTTTAGTATCTCCGTCGTTCCCAACCATTCCAATTTTTCCAAAGCTTCCATCACTAAAAATTGTTACAATACAACCATGGACATGAACACTAAAATTGATAGAAGAGGTATTTGAAAATTGAGTTCATTGAGTAGGAAAAAGGTCAATATATATTGACTTGCTTCCACAGAATAATATAATTAGTTTTTCCGCCAATTATGTAGTTAGGTTAGGCGCATAAAAGTTTGTGAAAGAGGTGGCTATGAAAAGCAAACTAATACCCATATGGACGAAAGGAAATAAATGTTATGTTATATCATTACTATCGCTTTTTATGCAGACAATGTTGTTGTTACGTAGGTATTAGGTATTATACTAAATACGTAACATGATATACATATTACATTAATGGTTTTTCGTCTTCCGTCTGTCTGTCCCTGTGTCCGTCAAGATATAACCAAGTTCTAACTTTCCAACGGATAACGGATGAACGTTTTTAAACTTTCTAAGTCCTACTTAATTGTATATTAAGTTATAGTTAGTTAGTTCCCTGTTCAAAAATGAAGACTTAATCTTAACAGCCTAAACAAAATTATTGTTCTTGTACATTACAATTTACGTACACATGTAAAATAATGTACATAATAGTGGTACTGGTACTTTTGCCACTTTGCTATATACCCGTTTACTTACATCGGTTTATTTAGTCCTTCATATTCATACTAACTAACTTTATTAACGGGGATATAAAAATTTTGGTATCTTTTTTTATCTTTTTATCTCTGCATAATGTTCTTTCGAATGGTCTACATAGCAAGTTGCATATTGTGACTTTTGGCTGTAGCTATGTGGGAGCACTACCAACACCGTAACTTGTTTCAAACAGTTTCATACACCCAATTAAGTACTTATAATATTGTTACAGTGCAATGTGCTCTAAGTACATGCATACAGATAATATGCCATGTTTTAAAACGATAACTTATTTTATAAGCTTGAAACAATGTGAAACTTACCCCCAACGTGAAATTTTTTTCCTACCCCAAAGGTCTCAAATATGGTAACAGAAAAACGTTTTTTTATTGCAAACTCCCAGAAACCTCTTTCCAAAAGTGGTACAGGATTTGCAAAAGTGATTAGATCATTGCGATAGCAATGATGTACATTTTCTGTTATCGAGTGAGATTTACTAATGGGATTCGGGTGTATCGTATGTTTACTTTCATCAGTAACATGACCAAGATTTATTAATTTATGCTCCGAATTCGTAACAGGCCTTCATTATTAATAAAATACAAGCACATGCACCAGAATTCTGGTACAAATCAGGGTGCAAAATCTAAAGAGAACACTTCTTTAGACCGTGTATTGCAGAGCTGCTTCATGCTGCAATTTGACTTGATATGCATTTTGACAGTCAAAATTATCTGATTTGACTTTCTATGCACTTTGATAGTCAAAATTAGTTAATT
>JABASH010002378.1:0-20449 GCA_019776445.1 Tomocerus maximus
TCTATTATATGATACGTTATTGAAGTTCAAATAGTTAAAATTTAAAAACTATTTGCCAAATTGAAATTATAAACATTGCACTAAATGTCAAGCCAGTACCTATAGAAATCTTTATGACATAACACTATTAATTAATGATTCATTCATCATGAATACTAAAAGTACCTGAAGACATATATTTCATATCATGCGATATACTCCAATTTAGGTCTTATGTCATAGCATATTTTTCACATTGTGCATAATTACACTATAGGTCTTTTAATTTTCATAATTTCGATTATCAATTAAATGTGTGTATTATTGGATGCATATTCTATAAAAAGGCTTGTTAAAAATTATTTTAAGACCTAAGTTATGCTTGCAGTTGAGTTTTCAAAGTCAAAACTAAATCGCTGGCACAGGTACGGTTGCTATTTTGCTTTGGCTATGTAATCAGACTAATTATAATAATTATTGGTTCGAAGTGCAGTGTGTTATTGCTTGTAACAGTGAACGAGCATGGTGTATGTGCGTGTGGTATGCAGAATAAAGGTGTATAAAATTGTCAGCTAACTCAGACAATGTTGTGTGGCATGGGGTAAGGTGGATTTTGTTGGAATACGTTACCCATACGCAAAACGATTTTTTATTTTCCCAAGAAAAACCTTTCTACAGAATCCCACAAGGCCTCTCATCTTTTGTCGGTCGATGTAAGTGTCTTATCCAACTCATTTTTTTCATTATAAACTGGGTGGCTTAATTGCAAACATTTATTAGTACATTTGGAATTATGCAAAATCTATCTTCTTGATTACTTTTACTTAAAAATATTTCGATGCTCTACTTAAAAGATCAATAAAAAATTGAAATTTCATCCCTGAGTAGGAATTATGAATAATTTGATTTTTGAGAAGAGGTAAATCATGAAAAAAATTAATTAGTATATGCAGTGGATTAATTTGGTAAATATGTATTGAAAGGAAGGTATATAATATAAGGTACAAACATATGAAGCAAAAAGGTCTGACTGTTGAAGTCTGAAATGGTTCTGTGGTTGCGTGGTTGGAGCATTTTGATTCATTGGTACATCACCCTTTTCATTTACATCCAGTTTCTTTTAAGCAGAATTACAATTAATGTAATTTAGTGTAAATTCTTTTTTAATCTCATTAGGAATAAATGTCGTATATTATGCAATAAATATATAGTAATCTGGGCTATTCAAAGAAGAATACTTGCCATTAAATGGGGATCAAAGCTTACAATTCAATGAAATGGACAAGGAAATGCACTTCATTGCAATGTTGACTGAACAAATAGTGTGTGTAATAGTCCGGTTCATTCCTGAATATAAACAATGTTCACAGAGTTATAGTCATTGTACTTGAAGATACGATGGAATGCTTATTATTGTAATATTTTTATTACTGCATTTCAATTTTAATTAGGTTATTTACAGAACCAGAAAGCTTGGGTCACTTGCCCCTTAGTATTTTGTGAACCTGATTCGCAATTAATTCTCACAAAGCAATAGCATTGCATTGTCGTTTGTATCTCACTTATTATTATTATGTAATAAAATAGCGGTTCTGATTCTGTCTAGGTAGTCCAACTCCCTACAGCTACGGCTGTGTTTGTCGGAGAATTCTTTATGCTGCTCCCACTTTGATTAGACGTTGGAGGATTTCATGAGCATTATTCCTATTGTTGTTGCAATGGACTTGAGGTAAAGTTGCAAAGTCTGCTCATAACATTAAATGTTCTTTAGCATGCATACTAATAATCATAATAAAATCCTTTTTATTTAGTAGATAATTGTTATATAGATATGCAGATTGGACACGATCATTTAAAGCTGCAGTAAGGAAATATGAATTTACAAAGAAATCTCAGATAGATGTGAATAGTAAAATATAATATTAGTCATGATTCACTATGACGCTAATGGCATGTATAAGAAGGGATTTATTAGCTTAGCCTACCTGCAGAAGGCATTCACTTGTACAAAATTCATAGAGGCAGAAAAAAAGTCTTGACTTGTGAACTTTAATAAGCTTCCACGTATTTAAGTAATTAATTGCATAAGCAGAGATTATAAAATATATAATAATGCAGAAAATAAGATCATCAGTGGCATTAATTACATGAATAATTTTCATACCAGAAGATGGTGCCTTGCCTAAAGTAGTGATTCAGAATTGAAATAAATGGCTAGCAAACAATGATGGTGATTAGTGATGTGGCCTGTCTGGTCAGTAGTTTACTTGTGACGAATGATTAGCGAATAACTACTATTTACTATTTCACGCTCCTCTCTACTTTCTAGACAACTTGCTTGTCCAAGCTGACCAAACTGTACCAAATGGAATTGCGGTCAAAGTTTACACGAATGCGACTTTTATTTTATCATGAACATTTTCTTCCAGTATTCTGCTCTAGTGCTAATTAGGTATAGTATTTGCAGTAGTAGCTATTATTTAGCTTTGTAGCATATCACTTTTTAATATCTGTCAATTTGGTATTCAATTCGTTCCACTTGGGTTTTTTAATTTAATTTTTTACAGATACTCATTCCATTTGTATTTGTATCGGCAGTAGTAATTGTAATCTAATATCAAATAATGAAAGCACTTACAATCCCAATTAGTCAGAATATATAATGCACTAGTATTTGCTGGATCCACCTTTTGTTGCGACAGCACCAACTCAACTGCTCACTCAGTTGTAGGTTAGTTACCCAAAGGTAACGATCATTATCTGGTTTGTGTGTGAAAACGAGATCAATTTTCTGTCTGTGCATGCTAAACTACTCAATACTGCCTTTTTCTCTGTTATATCATATCAACAATATGCTAATTCACCAGATTGGATTGCAAATATTTTGGGTGGGACTCTTACTCATTTAAAGTGCAACATAATTTCTAGACTTGAGTGACTACACACATCAATAACCTGATCAACCTGTACAGCATATACATTTTTCCAAATACTTCTATTGGAGAGTGAGCAAGTTCTTTGCTGAATGAGTTGAACAACTAAAAATAACAATAGGGATTTTAATAATATAATATATGCATATATAAGTAGTATGTGTACCAATTCGAGACGAGTAAAATAATCAATGAACTCAATGATCGAGATGCATTTTTTTTATTAGCATTCAAAGTTTGTATGTCCTATCTATAAGTAAGCCCAACTATGCAGGTACCTACTACATACTGCAGTGTAAAAGCTTGTATTCATTTCGTTATGTTTTCAACATGTAATTGAAATTAGGGAGTAGTTGCCTTTGATTTAATCTTATTATTATGTATAACTACGCACGTATCGTTGTTGTTATTACGTATTGGAAATATTCCTAGAATTTCTGCTCCCTTGCAGCATTATATAACCTCCTGATTCACGTCGGTAGGATGTAAAGGAAAATGAAGTGGAATATGAAATACTTGTACTGATTTCATAAAACTAATCTACTGTAAAATGGAAATCTCTTTTTGCAATAATAAAGGTCATTTCTTATTATCAACCTCCAAACATCTAATCGAGGTATGTTCAGCATAAATAGTGATTTTGGTGGGGTAATATTTAACGGAGGTTAGTGCAATTAAATTCCAGAAATAAAATCCAATGATTTTCAAAACATATTTCCCAAAAATGGTGGAATCCTTGTACTTTCTCACTCTTTACTGTTGGTTACATAATCATGTCTAAGTACATTTGGCTTGGCCACATGAATTTCTGTAGGTTGTGTATGAGATAGTGTGAGTGATTCATTTCAGCTGAGATGTTGTGAGCCTTGAAGTGAAAACCGTTATTATGTCATAGGATATATATCACTATTTATAGATGTAAGAAAATGCTCTTCCCAAGACAAGTGCTTTTGCCTAACCTTCCTTGTGAGTATAGTAGACTGATTGTGAGATCTGCCAGCAATTGAAATCACGGTCTATAAACTAACTTCCTTATCCTAATTCTCTAATTAATATGATGCAATGTCAAGAGAACAGCTTATGATGAAAACTATTTTTACGTCTTTCCCACTGCGAAATACTTTACAAGTTCTTATAATTGGGTACCTTATTCATGTTCTTAATAACCACTAGCGATTATGTCTGAAGCAATTGACGAAGAGCTTACTCGAATGACCACTTAATTACTGACCGTAAGTTTATTCATAATAGCAGATGAAATGACAGCAACAAATGTTCTTGTAAATGAGAGCAAAGTGCTCTGAACCCCCGAGACAAGTTTTTGTTTAAATGATCATAAAAACTGCTACTAATTATATTATAGAAACAGGAACCTAACTCTACAAAATCTAAAGAGTATTTAACTTGTCAGAATCAGGTGGCATAACCGGAAGTGGCTCATCAGCATGAACGTGAGCAATCTTCACACAACCCATCCTACTCATTTCTTGTAGAAGACGAATATCCACCAGAGCAAAAGTCAAGATTACGTCTCATTGCTCTCTGATCATTGCTCTGTCCTCTCATTTGCAATTCAAAACATGTTCTTGCATATATACACTGGCAAAGAAAAATGAGACATATCCACACATCTTATTTATACACCTATGCAAAATGTATGTTATGCCACAACACAACATAACTGTATGCAATACGCTTCTTAACGGACTTTTTTACGGAGCAAAGCAAGTTTTGTCTTATTGTACCCACATCATATTATGTAGCATAAGTCAAAATCAAAACAACAAGCGAAGATAAGAAGTCGTTCAAAAAAAATCGAGTCTGAAAAGAATAGAAGAATGTAAATTGTTAGTAGAGTGAATGAAAATAACGTTATACGATACACTTGCACTATCTTTAACTAAATCCATAATAGGCACCAGCTTTATAACAAACTGAGATTATAATTTAACATATGTAGACAGTTCTACATAAGGTACCATTATTTGAATAGATGATCGAGTACACAACTTATTATGCAAAGTACTTATATACCATTAGACTTGGCTTCCAGAGCGATGAAGCATTTTACACTTTATACGATTGAGAGTATTTAGAATTTAAGCAAACTACTAATACAGATGCATGAGATATGTAGGTACATAGGCAGGTAGGTATTCGTAGTTACATAGATGTATATAATGTGCTGTTCTGGTTTCGTTATAGGATCTTGGGTATTCTTTAGTAGAGTAGTGCATGCGAAATGCATTGCATAGTGTCTGAGTTAGAAGAGAAGAGTGTCTAATGTGGATATGTAACCAGTGAGTGTAGTGTGTATGCTAAATATTGCAAGAAATGGCATGTATGTTCGTTAAGTAAGTAGGCAAAGCACTAAGTAAGCAGTAAGTGTGAGCAACGTTAAAGAGAGAGAGAGCCGTGGAGTCCAATTCAAGTAACTTTCGATCTGACATAAAATAAAATGCAATATACAGGAGGGGGTAAAGACTAAAGACCCCTTTTCTTCACCAAAGTATCATGAAGGCCACCCTCAGGTATTATAACGTGGAAAGTTACATCTGCATGGTTTATTTGAGAAAGCCCATTCCTCGTGAGAACATCATTCTTGTGTCTTTACCGGTTACTTAACCAAATTCATCTTAGTAGCTAAATTGTCTCAAGTGTTGACCATTGTTGGCTGTGCAGTCTCACAGTTCAGTTCTCACCTGTTGTCTATCCTTAACTTAATTCATTAAATTGTGATTTGGTTTTCGTTTTCTATCTCTGTGCTCCGACTATTTTAAATTATCTTTTGCAACTGTGAGTTTTGGGAAAACCCTAGTGTTGGACACACTCATTGGATTTCTTTTGGATTTGGATTGAACCCGGCCTTTTCTCACGTAAGCATTTCCCCGCGTCCGATATAAATTTGAGAGTCGCCGCTAGTAACAAAGGAAACGTCGGGAGTTCACGATATTATATAATTCAAAGTTCCCAGATGCTAGAACTGCGCTATTTAAAATTCTGTACTTGTTCAACAAGTATGGCAAGGAGTTCTGTAGAAAATGTATTTCGTGCGTATACTACGAATCCCGTTACTATTTGCTCATGCATGGAATAGAATTCTCTAATCGCAGTTCTTGAGAATCATTTCCTTGATTTCCTACACACCGTGTAATGAATTTTAATTGCATCCCACTGATAGAGTTCTAGCCAAATGATCTTTCTCTTCTTTTGTCTTGACTAAGTATGAGTTAATCCCAATCGCTAAAGATATATCTCAACTGTGATAGCAACTCAGCCCCTGAATTAACTATCTCTTGCCATTTATCCTCCTATCACTCTATAGCACAGTAGCACTGACTCATTTATTTTCCATCGCCCTCATCTCGTCACTCATACAGATCAATTTGTATCTCCGTATAACTACAGATACAGATAGATAGACAGTACATAGCTATAGGCACTTAAAAATTCTTGTCAATTATGTACATTTAATGCATTAGTAGTGTCGTGTTAGGCGAGGAATGAGAAAACAACTAAACTATTATACCACCTTGCCATTTATTAAGAAGAACTAGGTATGATATAACGAACTAGTATGATGTAGTACAGAAAGTATGAAGAATGTCCTTTTAAAAATTAGTAGCAAATAGAAGAAATTTATTAATTAAGCAAGCAATTATAGTCTTTACAAGACGTTTAGGCCTAATGCACTAGAGATTTAATTTTCTTGGTGTGGAATCTTGTAAAGTAGCTTTTATTTGACAGGAAGCCAGGCGGATGTGATTTAACATTCAAGTGAATATAATTCAGGATGTGAAGAGATGGGATTGCAGACACACGAGTTGAAAGCATATTGTTAAGTAATTGTCGATAGTGAACCAAGTGAATAGGACATCACTCTGATATATAGATACGGACATGATATGAGCAATCAGCAATGACTGACATGAGGGAGGATGTCAGAAAAAGTAGAAAGATGAATCTAAGTGCATGTCTCAGTTGTAAACGTGAGGAGGTGAGAAGAATTTTTGTAGCTTGAGAGAGTAGTTTAAATCAGAGACGACATCGAAGACAGTCAGAAACCGCAACAAAAACTTATTTCGTGCAGATAGGAGGGCACGTACTAGAGAACTACATCATCAAAGCAAAGTCAAAGCCAAAGCAAGCGAAAACTGTCCACATGGCAGTCCACCAATAGAATCCATACTATTAGTACAAAGGAAGGAGAGAAATGAAAAGTGAAATTTGCAATTAACGGTCAGCCAGATTATCGTAAGATACGTTCGGCGGACAACGCAACATTGGACAGTGAGTCCGTCGCCAGATAAGCAGGTAGCCAGTTCTTGGCTATTCAAAATTCAAACAACTCTGCATATTTACGACTGCAAAATATTCTCAGTTATGAAATAGGAGAGTCTCATGCAATACAATAGTGCTAGCTAGTATGTATTTATATAAGTATAGAATAATACTTCCAACCAATCTAATTCCCAAATGGATAGGTATAGTGATACTTGAATAATAGATCGGAAAGACTGCTCAGGTTTCTTCTGTATTATTATTATAATATGGACATTAATGATGCAGTGTACTAATATCTTCAGCATAGTAGGGCTTCGAGACTAAGATTTGTGATTGAGACTCTCCTGAGCTTGGGTAATAATAATAACATGGAGAGGACTAGGCTTCTGCAGAGCAATGTACGTATAATAGGGATCTGGTCATTGAGATAAGTACAGAAGGGTGTCGACTGTCGATTTGTACACAAAACCCATTCACAAAGCCAATGCATAATTGCCAACTCGTTGCATTGTGTTACTATGAGCAAACTTTGCATATCTGTTTGAGCATCTATTATTTGCAGATCTTAGTCATGTGGATTGTAAAGTTTTGCAGAGCTGTACAGATTTTAGAACAAGCTGTGGGGATGAATACGTGGTTACTATTTACTATATAAATCTCTAATTTATTCAGCAAGGGATTATTGGGATGCAATCTTATATGCATATTATTTCTCTTAGGATCCATGCTAATTGTGATCTATTCCACTCCAAATGGTTGTGTGAGCAAAATGTAAACACGTATGAGGTCCGTAGTATTTTAGGTACAGACGGAGGTAACTGCTCATGTAGCAGAAGTCAGTGTATAACAATACATCAAGAATGGGCTGTGTGTCGTTTGTGTCATGTATACTGTAGTTATTCTTCATTTTGGTAGTAGATGATCCTAACAACGGTTACGTGAGCGTTTAGCCAGCACATCTAATCTAGCTACTTATAGTAAGCATATAAGGCATATAGTACCTAGAGTATAATAGAAATGCAGTCATCACATAACAAAAGTATAAACATCAGAATATAATAGATTGCTGTAAGGAGCATAGGTGAGAGGGATTTGCAATGCAGCAGAATACAAGAGAAGGGCCAATCAAATGCTGATGAAAGTGCCAATTCCGGTTTTTGAACTAATGTATCGTAATGTGTTGTAAGATGATAGTAAGTAAACTAAGATCCTATTAGGTACAAACCTTATATAACAGCAGAGTAGGTAGGCGCCTTTGATTTACTTACGTAGTTTGGTCCTTAGCTATGATAAGTATTCGTCATCTAGCAAAAGTTGACCACTCAGTCAGTTCCAACTAGGTCAGGTAGTAACAAAATCGTAAGCAATGTTAGTTTAATGGACGTACACAAATCTGTACATATAATCATGCAGGATCTGACTGAAACTAGTGTTTGCCAATTGTGATTACGTTCATACTACTCTATCTCCCATATGTATGTAGAAAGACAGATGCTAGCTATGAATTGTAAAATGCATGAAATATCGCATCTGATCTCAAGCCAGCCCAGGTGCAATCAAAAATCCAATGCACCTTAAAAACGTACTGATATTTAACGCGTTTTATGGTTAGATACGCCGAGATTGAGATGAGGGAAGGTTGCGTAGCAGAATTGTATCACTCTACTTATACTCATTTACTAAGATAAAATATTAGTCCACCTAATATTACCTGTTTTTATACATTATCATTGTGTTATATAATATTTCGTATTTCTACTCTCAGTTTAATAGAGCCAAGTCAAGTCAAACCGACTCGGCATCAATCATGTTACATGAATGACCTGTTCTACTCATTTAATTACTTCATCTTTTTTTCACTCTACTTACCAAAAGATATTGATATGATCCTATTGACAGTTGTATATGATGTGCGTGCGTGGAATTTACAACGTAATTACTAATAACTTGCACTTGTTTCTTGTTTGATATGGAGTAATTTTCTTCTAAGATACTTCCACTTTCAATTTCTGCTCATGAAAATCATAATTCAGAGATCTATAAGTAGATGTGAGATTTATATTGCCCAATTATTGCTGATTTCTTTGATGATAAATATTTTAGGGCTAAACCTCTGTACAGTATATTTCAAGGCGTTTAGACGAAGGTAACGTACTTATGGAGCAATTATTATGACAACAAATAATGACGTATAGCTAGTGGTCAATATTAATAACATATTTTATTGGTACAAGGATTTCCGTTTTAGTTAAGAAATAGTTTAGCTTTATACCCATAAATAAAGAAACGGAGGATTACCACTTGTGAAGAGGAATTTAATTAAAAGAGCCGTCAAATTCAGTTTACTTTTACTTTATTTACGATAGAACGAAGGAGAAACAAATTTAAGATTGGTTTTTTACACATAGAACTTATGTACTTAGCCATAGTTGTAGTGTTCTGATTATTTGTTAGCTGCTATTAAAAACATACATGGGGAGTGCATACATGCATACAATAAATGCTAGGGTGATAAGGGAACAAATCGTATGTTGTAAATCTCAAAGGAAAATACACGACAGTAATGATAGAGATAATTGCTGGTAATGAGAGAATAGTTCAGAATCATGCACATCCCAAGAAAACAGGGAAAAAATACCCAGACAATTGTATTTATTTAGTTTAATAAATTAAAGGAGTGGATATGAACGTGAATAGATCATAATAGTTCAACTTAAACTATGTATACTGTGTGGAATCACTTATTTGATATTGGCTCTGCAAACTATGTCAAGTGTGTGAACCATTATTCGAGTGTGGAACAATATCCCAGGCAGCGAACGATATGTTGAGTAATTTCCTCTCAATGCGAGCAATTTCGCTATTTTCCTGACAGTCATCATATGCAGAGCCCAGCATGTTTTATGTTATCAGGTGACAGGAGATTTCATAACGAAAACTGGAATAAAACTCAATGGGAATTTGGACATGACCCTGTCTTTGCTGCGGAAAGGTCACCAGTTTTATTGCAACCCTTTTCATGCAATTCTGTGTGTTCTGCTTCATATACCACAATTACTCGTAGCCTAACGTAACCATAGTGTGTACTTACGATTAATGTTCCGATATAAAACTCTGTTACACTTTTAACATTTTTATATGAGAAAATAACTAATAATATATATTTAACTAAGTGCAGTAGCTACATACGCTTTGCAACGTGGTAACGATATGGACTGATTATTATTATTGGCAATGCATTGCACTAAAAATTCTATCAATTTATAGCCAACCAAAATTTATAAAGAAATCTAAATATCTGTTGTTTAAGTAGGAATTGTTTACTTTACTGTGCCAAAGATTTTTTTGTAACTATTGCATGTTATATCTGACTGATAAAATCTCTTATATAACTTATCCGGATCTTTTGCCTTTAGGTTATAGTACAAGTGTTCGCTCTTCATGTTCATGTTGTGTACAGAAAACAGGAACGTGCTTAATTCATCAAACTCAATTTCAGCGATTTGTATTCTACTCCCTACCATATTAGTACTTTGTATGCAAAGCCAAGCATCTTTATTAGTATATCAATGTATTGGGAATTAGGATTAGCACTCAATAGAATTTGCGAACTAATTTAATTCATGTCAGCACCCAAGTGTGAACTATGAAATGGCATAATGAAATTGAAAGGGTACTTTGTTTTTAAAAACCAGCTTCACGGAAAATTAGACCAACAAAATAATTTTTCTGACGTTTCAGACGTTTTCTTTTTTTTTCATGCAAAGTCAGTAAGTACCTTCTAGCACACCATACATTCTTTAGTATACGCTGTCATTTCTTTTACATCGACATAGTCATCCGAAAAGAAAAGTGGTCACCTTTAGAATAATGACAACTGGAAATGACATAATAATTCAAAATACAATTTTGATATTGTGCTGTCTTCGTTGTCTTGACCTACTATTATTTAAGACAATAAAAATTGAATTAATAGTGTAACGTGTTAATAATTGTCGTAATGGTTTGTGTTACCGTTTAGATTGGCTTCACTTTCGCTCCAGAAAAGCAAAGAGGTCGAGTATAGTATTATTAAATAATTATGATATATGATTGTGAAGCAGGATATCTGCAGTGTTCAATCTATACTAGTAGCAGTGTAGAAGAGTTTGGCGTGGCAGAGTGTGTGCCATTATAAAATGAAATTATATGAATGAGTTGAAGGTATGAGAAAAGAGCATATTATTCTCATATTACTCGTATAGCCTACTTATTTCTAATAAACCACATCATATATCAGACATAATAATAATGAGTAACATATGCACAGGTATTTAGAAAAACATGTAAACAACGTTGGTAGGTATATGTAATTATTTTACGTAGATGTTCTAATGAAAATAAGAGCTGACTTTGCTTATGGCATTTGCATCGGTTAGACAGTTTTGCTGACTTGTAAGTTATTTAGTGGTGTGCATGCAAAGAGTTATATAAGTTATATGGGCACTGCACAGATATTAAAATCTCGTTTGGGTCGTACTAGGCATAATATGAAATTAAGCTGTGTTGCATTTTGTGGTGTGGCATTAGTGGGATTGATTTAACTGACTTCTCTGCTCTACGCGAATGTTGTTCTGTTGTGATTGTGATTATGGGTAGGAAAAATGCGAGTAAACATCTACTGGCAATTAGACGCTAGCTGTATACTACATGTATTACATATTTCATATATCACGAACAGTTGGCATAATATATTAGCACTACAATGAACTTCCCAAGCGTGGAAGAAAAGGCTCTTGTAATAATTACGTACGTAACGAATCTACGTAAGCTAAAATACCTACGTATACAATCCATGTAATAATGTAGCTTTTGCGGCTAAATATCTTATTGTTTATAGTGGCACCACTATAGTGGATTTGGTATTCTTTCAAGATAAGCAGAATCCATTTGAGTCTTAATATGTTTAAAGTACATTATAGTGATACTATTTATCATACAGAGATATAGACGTTAACGGTAAGGTTTGTGCATGCATTGAATTCAGAAAATATAGCAAATGTATCATTTATTAGCGCCATGATGGAAATAAATAAGTAGTTTGAACGAGCATATCAAGTTTACTTTAGGATACTCCAACTTGGCTTGAGAGATTATTACATTTTAGTTCTGGCTTATCTTTTTTAGCTCAACTGTGTGCATTCTACACTTAATTATCATTCTGCTAGAAAGAACCATTGGCCTAACAAACCTACCTAGATTCTAGATAGTCAATGCAGTGGTACCACACTTTAGAGCAGTGCGTAGCTTTACCAACATTGTGATATCTTTAGCAGTGTATCGTAATTTAAATGCTTCTTCTTGATAGGTGAGATCGGTGAGCCAGGTATTCCCTCTGTTTTAAATGTGAGTTAATGTACATAACTTCACTTATGGATGGTAATACCCCAATTACTCCTTGTCTTACTACAGAAGGGTATATAGACACAACTGATGCTGACATGATATGATATGACATGAGCCATGCATGAGCCACACAGCTCAACCCAATAAAAAACTTTCGCTTTCAAGTTAAAAGTAAACAATATTGCAACTTGCTTTAAGAACCTGGCCGTACTAGTAACTAACTTCTGTCTGTTCAAACCATATATATCAGTTCTGATTTTATAGTGATCTCCTCAAGAAACTAAAACCATCAGCCAGAGCTGGCAGTTTACATTTTTGAGATTTTAGCATTCGCATGTAACTTCATCTGTGCATAACTACTAAACATACACTGTGACCACTAAACCAATCTTGTTTTACAATTTCCAAGTAGAGTCGAGGTTGGAAAATTATAAAGCGCGTATGTACAACCATAATTATAGTTGTAGTACGTATTTTGGTCTTGTATTGTCACTGATAGTGAGCAATCTTGATGTAAGTTGGACTCTACGGGTGAAATATCTACTGTGTATTTTATAAAATTCATAGAGCATAGAAACAATGTCAGAATTTTGCAAGAAAATCTGCATTTGCCTATTTTATACGCTTTATTTCCCAAATCTGTACTGTATTTAATACAAGAAGTAGAAATCAATTAAGGTTAGCATTGGGTACTCATGTTAACCTTTATATTGAAGTTAGCATAAGTATACTAAATGCAATTTACCAAAGGGTATATTATTATAAGTATGAATTTAGTATCAGCAGTCAGCAGTAGAAAATTGACTACCTATGGAGCTTTATCACTTCTTGATTACTATCTGATTGCTACACTTGACTTTGTGAAAATAAAAACAGTACGCACAATAATATCTCCGAAATCTGTTCATTCTCTAATTTCACGAAAGTACTTCTGAGATTTGATTCTAAACTGAAAGGATTTCCTAATCTTAATTCATCCACACGGATGTCCGTAATTTCGCATGTTGTACGAAAATATTTGGTGTCTACAGATTTTAATAACATTAAAAAGTGAATTAATAAATAATTAATCTATTTTTCTGTGATTTAGATCTAGCCAGAATGAGGTGGACAGCCCTCTTAGTCCTACTGGCCGTCAGTTGGTCTGTAAATGCAATCCCTGTCACCTTTGATCCCGAAGGGTCAAAAGTAGGCAACGATCTTTTATCTCAGTCTGAGTTCGCTCCGAGACTCCGAAGAGCGGATGACACCGTTCCAGCAGCAGCGGGTAGTAGTGTAAAGGCAACAACAGAGAAAGAAGATGGACCAGCAGCAACAGAAACGCAAACGGCTCAATCCAGACAAGTATGTCAACATATTTTGGCTAATTAATGATCTGTAATTAAATTAAAAGCTGCCATTCAAATTTAATGATTCAACCCAACTGGGTCTAATTAACATTTCACTCTTCTAAACTGAAATGATGATGAACAATAGGCAAAGTAGATTAACTAGGTAACTGTGATGTTCTCCAATTCAAGCCAAGAGTGTTAGGTTTTTACTTTTATTTATATGAATGTAGTCCTGAATTTTCCCATCTGAATAGAGAACCTGAAGCAGTCATATTTTGTTGACAATGAGACGGAGTTGCAATAGCGTGCACATAATAAATGTATCTAGATAAAACACCTACCTAAAGTATCTCCATTATAATATCTTCAGAAAAGGAGAAAAGGAGCTATGCAATGCAAAATGCAATCCCATTCACAATTCTCACACTCGATCAAGAAAAGTGTTTACTTACATGCAGTAAAGTAATAGTAGTAAGGTAAATGGATTAGTTAATTAGGTACTCTCTGCATATAATACACACACAAGGTGCATTACTCATTCTTCATGTTCTAGCATTTTATAAACATGCAAGTTTACAATCAGGTTTTATTCATTAAATGTATTATTATATAATGTTGCGTTATCGCTTCTCTTATTGTTATTTAGGATAACATTACCTTTTTACTCCATCCACACCACCGCTTTTCTAAATAACGAAAACGTTGTATCTACTTTACATTTACGCCATAACTAGATACCTTAGGTACATCGTGTTTTATAATACTATGTGAAGTGTAAACTGAATTCTGTACGCAATTTACCATTCAGGCAAGTCAAATATACGTAAGTGCAATAACGGAGACAATTACTCGAATAAGATATAACATTGAAGTGAATATGTCTCTCTGGGACTCTCATACATACACTACAATGTATACTTACCTAAGTAAATGTCAGTTAGTTACTTACTTGGGGATAATTGCTATTGTTTGCTACGTGTGTAGTCTGAAGAAGAATCGAGTTATTTAGAGTTTATAAGAATGTCGATTTGAGTTCATAGAACTTGGGAATTACAAAAAAGAGAGGTCGGCCTTTACCTATTTATTATTATTTACATATATCTCCTCATGTTCCATCTTTTTCTGTCTAGCTATATGGCTATGATTGTCGTTGGACATACGTTTTTATATATTTTTCGGTACTTTATTGCAAATTACTTGTTTCTTCATTATGTGCGTGTAGCACAGGGAAAAAATCTTTTCATTTCTCAGAAGCTATTTCGTCGTGAATAAATATCACATCTGAGTAATCCTCTATTTTGACTTTACCTTTTGTATCCTCCTGTTATACAATACGAGAATGGTTTGTACCTGTGGCTATATCAATCTTGAACTGTTAAAGACGCGCTTTGAAGAATCCGTGTAATCACAAGAAAGTTGACACGATTTGCAAATCAATTCAAATAAATTATCTTCAAGCTAACACTATTGCTTAAAATTCTATCTGTACCTACAATTTATTCTAATGGATTAATTACAAAAGACATTGCTTACACGCTATATGTAGATTACGTACACATGTTCAATACGTAACCTACGTAGACATTGTACACACAAGTATTTG
The DNA here is from genome assembly GCA_019776445.1 of Tomocerus maximus. Lineage (NCBI taxonomy): Eukaryota > Metazoa > Arthropoda > Collembola > Entomobryomorpha > Tomoceridae > Tomocerus > Tomocerus maximus. The sequence goes on from JABASH010002378.1 coordinate 15,516, forward strand.
CAAAAACAGTTGAATAACTACAGATACTCAGCACATAATAAGGACAAGCCAAACAAACAATAACAAAAGAATAAACATGAAATTACAGATTAAAACTTACAAAATTCGATGCTTGAGTGAGTTTTATGGCATTAGCAATACTTTTAGACAACTAAAACATTGATATGAACGCCATGGCTAGTCAGCATGAAAATATATTTAGACGTTTATTATTACACAAATGTAATTTATTACATATTAGTAAATGCGACGATTTTCTTTTCGCCAGATACCTCCTACTCTACAAAAATCGTAATAAAATGTCAACAAGTGATCCCATTAGAACTCTAATGAACTTTTGTTTGCCATTTGATGACTAATTGATGCATGGCTGAGCAAAATTTTAGGATGCATGCAATGCAGCTAAAATTAAAATTGTTATGTTCTTTTCCTCAGACAAAACGCACAGTCATTCTATTCCCCATGTTGCTCAACTTGGAGTGCTTTTCACCATAAAACTCATTATCTCCCAACTCTACATCAATTGTGCTTAAATAATATAGTAGTAGTGGCTACAGGTACTTAAACTTTTTTAACACGAGTAACACAGACGGGGTGTTGAAACCAAACCACGAATTAAATAAGTAATGAAATAACACATACAAGAGTGACAATTCCTTAAAACAGTTTTCATTTATAGCTGACAAAGATAAGTTTGCAGTGTGACTAAATATAAATAAAAAGAAATAATGCAGAGTTGAGTGAGATGTTAATGTTAAGCAAGTCCATTTATTATTATAAATAGTGACACATGCTGCATTATTACACAAATACCTTTAACAGTTCCCAAATGGTTTACCATTTACTGAATGGAGATTCTACGTCAATGTCTTTCACTCTTGTTGACACAGCTAAATGTATGTCGTCAATGAATGCAAATCTGTGTCATCTTTTTCAGGACGATATTGTCGACGTGTTGCGAGCTTTGAACTTACCAGAAGACTTTGCCGACGCTGCAGGCTCAGCGGCATCCCCCAAGGGAAATTCAGTGGACAGTTCCAGCGATGACGCATCGACAAGTGCAAGCAATTCTTCCCCGTCCAAACCAACAGTTCCCTCTCCAGTGGCGTCCGCATCTTCTGAGGCCAGCGTCTCCTCCAGCTCTCCCCGTATTGCTCGTCAGTATTTCATGACTGGCAATGCCATGTTGGACAAAATCATGAACTGTCCTTGCCAAAAAGAGCAATTGTCCGCCGTGGGCGTCAAGGGCGTCGAATACTCTAACCAACCAAATCCAGCTATCTATCGTGACCCGCCATATGGACCCAATGCCTTGGGACCCGGAGATGTCATCGCTACCAATTTGAAAAGTGTGGGAGGAACAACTGGAAATGTATTTGGTCAACTCATCCGTTTGATTCTCGGTCTTCCCAATTTGGCTTTGTCTCTCTTGAAACCATTGGTCGTCGGAGCTGCGGACACTTTCGCCCAAACGACAGACGCTGCCGCTGGAGTCACCCAACAAGCTGCTAAGAGCGTCCCTGTTGTAAGAATGTTTCAAAATTTTTAAGGAAAATGTGAATTTTATAAGCAGTTTTTTTGAACATTATTAATTTCTGAAGGAGAAAAAATGGTGATTTCATTTTCTAAGATGGTATTCAAGCTATAGGGATTCACGGAAAAGGTTTTGCTTTTTTATTTCCTGTTTGTTATATTAGAGTCGCAGTTAGGTCTCGGTTGTATTCAACAGCCAAATCTATATGGTGCAGAGTTCCTATGCACACAAAGTTAAATCAGACGGAAGCCACAATAATATGAAAGGCTTTATTTATTAAGTAGTTTATTATTTTCTTTTTGTTGTTGGAAAGCTGACCTAGTAAATTATTCTTGAGCATGACAGCAATTCTGGAATAATTCACTTTTAAAGTTGACTAAGCTTAGGAAAGTGGGAAAATTGCTCAGGTTATAACTTTTTAAAATTCAGGTAGGTACAGAACTTTCCTAGATTACGCAGGTTGATATGCAATAAGTAGGTATTTATATTAGCAATGGCATGGCTTATTCTCTACAACTATTCCATCCTCGCCTGACTCCCAAACATTGGTATGTGCGGTGAGATAGTAATAAGTAAGTAGTAAGTGTTCATTTCTGTCTGACATCCAATTGCGATGGAGAGACAAAAAATGTATCTCACGGAAAGCATATTAGCAGTCAACACACTGTAATAGCAAATAATATTGTCATAGTATAGGTGAATAGCCTAGAAAAATATTTTCTCTAATTTTTCAGTTTATATTTCTCTTTCCGTGCCTTTCATGTACCCAAGCACGTGTAAATGTTCCTACAGATTTGATTATAAATAATAGCAATTTTGATGGTTGAATTAGTCTAGTAGGGAAATAAAGACAAAAGTCAACCCAGATCATGACGTGCTTAGGAAGAAAAGCCTAATGTCACGTTAAGTCAACAGCAGAATAGAAATCTTTGGTAATAAATACACAGAGTGTTTGTCTCATGCCACAGACCAAATACGAACATTGTATTAGTCGCATATGAGAATTATTCATGCATAATAAATATGAGTGACATTCATCGTAGCACCTAAAACTAGTCATAACTTGGAAAACGATGTGCATTTATTATTATAATGGAAGCCACTGCCTTGCGTCCATATAAAGAAGATGCCAAAAATTCCTGACGTGCAGGAAATAGGTGAAAATGCATGTCACGCTGAGATTTAGAATCACCCTCAAGCATTTTACAATTAGTGGGCGTTGTACATTTGTAATTTTCGTCGTGGACATTTTGGTGTTGATGCAATTGAGACACGTATTGACGAAAATTGGGTTTCCTAGGCCGTTCGTTCCGGAGCGTTAGTACTGAAGAAATTGCTGGAGACAGTTGGAGATGTGACTGGAGGATTATTGCACGTGATGTCCAACTTGGTGGCCTCCCTTGCAGCGGCCAAGACAAGTTTGTCAGGAACATTGCCATTTGCGTTCGACATCTTGGGAGATGTGAGCGGTCGTGTGTCGCAGACAGTTGGCACAGCCGTGGACTGGGTTTCGGGTACGAAAGAAATCCTGGCGTCGGGAGTTGTGCAAGCGGCGAAGACGAAAGGTAACTTGTTCTCTGGGCTCGTGGAAGGAACGAAGGGATTCGGGACCGGACTGCTGGAAGGGATCAAATACGGGGTCAATGACGAAGCCCCTCCACAAGAGCCAGGATGGAGACGTTAAATTTAGTCATCAACTTAATATCTACTTACATATATTAAAATATCTCCTCCTACTACTGAAGGGGAAGAAGAGCATTGACAGATCCATTGGTTGATTGGTAGTAAAAGAATCCCAGTTGCAATCAATTTTATTAGTGCAACCAAATTTATACACGCGTTTTACAGTATATTTAGATATTGTATTGTCCTATTATTATTATTAATATTATTATTATTATTACTGCATACATGACTACTTATCTGTACATACAAATATTATATGTACTCTGAACAACAACTTTTTCGACTCTCATCCTTTGGCTAGCCATAAAGGAACTCAAGACATTGGTATCCATCCGGACACGGAATTTATTTTTGCAAGTACTCCAACTCCTTCCTCAAATCATCAAGATCAACTTTTGTGATAGTTGCGCAAGTTCTTCTTTCCACTAGCTTCCATTACGTACTGATGACAATTATATAGTTCCTTCATTGGCATTCCAAATGTTGAAAAAACGTCAATGTTCTAGCAATCAATCAAAACCGGAATCTCAATGTATGTAGTTCTAATAGAGACACGCTGAAATGTGTCGTAACTCTAGTAGTGAGAAATTATTGAGCAGATAGTCTTTGCCAATCTAATCAATTAAATTAGCCTGCCCACCTGAATATATTGCCTCAAGGTCGGGCTTACGGCGACATGACAATTTATAGTGTTTTCTCTAAGATGTTCAATCGGACTCGACTGCACGGAGCGGAGTGATGATAACCCGATGGAAGTGCTAACTACATTACATAACAGAATAGGAAATTAAATGACACAAAGCAAAAGTAGTTAATGAACAGACGTGAAAATGACTCGTGAATTTCAAAAGACTGCTCAATGGACATGAATTTGGACGAGAATACGAAGTACATAGAAAAATAAAATGAAAATATGCTCACTCTACTCCGCTATGTTCGTGAAGAGTGCCTATATGTTCCATATCATCATCTACTTACGTCGATCGACGGTAGCTGTGTGATAATGTTTCGTGTCTTCCTTGGTGCCTCCATGATCAACGTGCAGTGAATTCAATGAATAGTGATGATAATGGCTCAGCAGTGCACCATTACTTCGAGAGTGAATGGACGTTGCTTCGTTTAGTCTGCATCTGTTGTGAAAGTTTTATTTTTGTAAACGTGAATTATTGTCAAATAGTGTGCAATAATATTATATTTTCTATTCAAATCCTTTTGTGTCTCTTGCAGTCTCCTCCTTGCTCATCTTTCATTTATTTTCCTTTTCTTTTACTCACACACATACACAGCCCATCTCATATTAGTATCTCTATGCTGCAATATATTATATATACCACCAACTATACTACTTAAGTCCTTCTTTTCTGTAAATATTATTCTAATTCATACCTATAGTATCTACACTCTGTTATATAAAACACTATTCGACACTCCATAATATATTCACTAAAGGATAAAGTGCATGCACTTAAGTTTAATTGCCAAACTGTATTATGCCATTGTAGTCTAAATCAGATTTCTGGGAATGGATATTTGTTTAATTACCCCCATTTAATCTGTCTCTCTTCCCATCCATCTAATTACCTACCCTCATACACATAGTTTCGGATATTCCCATTTCCCACCGAATTTTGTTGGACACTGGGAAATACTGGGAATTGGGAAATGGGAAATGGGAAGCAAAAAGTGGGAAATAGTGGGAAATGAAGGATCGCCA